>JAJOZX010001640.1:827500-839946 GCA_023014485.1 Bathynomus jamesi | reverse complement strand
TATATATATAAATTATATATATATATATATATATATATTATATATATATATATATATATAATGTAAACCCACAAGGAAAACGAAATATGATTCCAAGCCCTTTCGTGTATTTAGAAGTACACCTCGTCAGGGAATGAAGGGAGCAGGCGAGAACCCAAAATATATATACAGCGGGGCGGAATATGTACCTTTGGCACCTTTGATTAACTTCCGCCCGAACTGTTCATTCTGACGAAGGTCAAGCTTTTCACTCCACCTTAGACCTACAGTTTAACGTGGAATCCGAACCACGCCCCATCAGCAGCACAGCGTCTTAACCACTAGGCCACCTAGGGTACCCATTTATCTACCAACCACTTTTTTTTTTTATTGTGTGGAAGGATGAACAGCTGGGTTTTGCTGCGCGCCGACTGCCGCCGGGTCTCGAACCCGAGGCCGATGGATTCGTAGTCAGCGACGCTAACTACTACACCACCGAGGCGCCGTCTATATATATATATATATATGCTGCAAACCCACAAGGAAGCTCTGAATACACGAAAGGCCTTGGAATCTTTTTTCTTTTGGGTTTGCAGCATTCATTCATTTCACGTGTTTAATTGCGAATTTCATCCCATATATTATATATATATATATATATATTATATATATACAGTATATATATATATATATATATATATATTTATATATATATATATATATTATATATATATATATATATATATATATATATATATATATATATATATATATATATATATATATATATGGGCTTAAAAAAAGTAACATCAAGAAACTTGCATTTCCTCACAGAAACAGAGTAAGCAGGCAACTCAACTCAACACAATCCCAGCGGCCAGGAGCGAACTATCGCCACATCGCTCGTAATCCCCCACCGTAACCACGGAGCTACGAGTGCTCCAAAAACTTTTAAATATTTAAAATAAAATATTATATATATATATATATATACAGGGTGTTATAAAATTACCCAGTAAACGGGGTGTTCCAAAATTACGTAGTAAACTTATGAACACAATATCTTAACCAAAATTATGCGATATTTAAAATTTCATTTGAAATACAGCAACAATAAAAAAGCAACAATAATTGTTTATTTTAGATGTTCAAAGTGTCTTCCATCAACTTGAACACATTCACAACGTCCCAGTACTGATCGACAGGCATATGAAAGTTTACTAGGTAATTTTAGAACACCCTGTGTATATAAAATAAATATTTTCCTAAAAATACCCATTTAAAATACTGTATTCTCCATCAGGGACTTTCCATAAAATTTGAATTATTGTACATCTTCCCTTATAAGTTCATAATATAAGAGATAAGATATCGAGCGTATGACCTCCCAGGAAGAAGTGGCTAAGCGACAAAAGTAAAAAAAGCCAACAACTTTTTAACTTTTGGAGATATTTCGTCAAAATATCTTCAAAAGTTAAAGTTATTTTATTTTCAAATTATTACAACTTTTAACCGTTTTTACTTTTGTCGCTTAGCTACTTCTTCCTGGGAGGGTCTCCTACGCTTTACGTCGTATCTCTTATACTTTATAAAGCGTTTTCTGGCTTTTTTTATTTTGTCGCTTAGCTATTTCTTCCTGGGAGGGTCTCCTACGTTCTCCGTCGTATCTCTTATGCTTTATAAAGCGTTTTCTGGCGTTTTTACTTTTGTTGGTTAGTCACTTCTTCCTAGGAGGACCTCGTATGCGCTCCATGGGTAACACCGTTTCCCTATGAGCAAAGTGAAGACACTAAGAACGGGGATTCGATTCCCGATGATGCTGTTAGTAATAATAATAATAATAATACAGGTGGTAGAGCAATGCTCCGCGTTCGAATGCCTTGAACGTTGTAGCAGTTTCTGATCCCCCTCCCACCAACTTTCTGATTACACTGTTCGACAATGATTTTCTCAGAAAAAGTTTTATGTCATTATTATAGTTTATAACTTCATTGCGAAAATGGTCTTATTATTTTCCTATCACGTATAGTTTTGGAGAAATTTCCATTTTTTGTTTTATAGTTTTGGAGAAATTTCCATTTTTTGTTTTATAGTTTTGGAGAAATTTCCATTTTTTGTTTTATAGTTTTGGAGAAATTTCCATTTTTTTGTTTTATAGTTTTGGAGAAATTTCCATTTTTTGTTTTATAGTTTTGGAGAAATTTCCATTTTTTTGTTTTATAGTTTTGGAGAAATTTCCATTTTTTGTTTTATAGTTTTGGAGAAATTTCCATTTTTGTTTTATAGTTTTGGAGAAATTTCCATTTTTTGTTTTATAGTTTTGGAGAAATTTCCATTTTTTGTTTTATAGTTTTGGAGAAATTTCCATTTTTTTGTTTTATAGTTTTGGAGAAATTTCCATTTTTTGTGTTATAGTTTTGGAGAAATTTCCATTTTTTGTTTTATAGTTTTGGAGAAATTTCCATTTTTTGTTTTGGAAAAAATATTCAATTTTTGTAGTAAAAGTTGTTCATTTTATTTTATTCTCTCGCAACTCTGACCACGTGTGATGTTTGTCTTATTACGTCGTGCGTATTGCTACTCTTATAGCGTGTGTGATGTTAATATTTTTTAATATTTTGTATAATATTTAATTAATTATATCCAATATACAATATTATACATATTATATACAATAATTGTATAATATTTTTTAAGATTTCATGGAAACTATGCGTGATACACACACACACACACATATATATATATATATATATATATATATATATATATATATATATATGAAAATTATTTCACGAAAGTAACACGTGAAAAATATTTATGATGAATAAAACCACGAAGGAAAGGAAACACAGAATGGTGCTCAAGCGCTTTCGTCTAATGACATCCTCAGGAACACTGAAGTACATAAAGGGTTACAGCCTATATATAGGTTACAGAAAAAAACAAACATATATATATATATATATATATATATATATATATATATATATATATATACAATAAACGGAGAGATAAAAAAAATTAAAAAATTATTAAACATTAAAGGATTGTGGGAGGAGCATACAAATTTGTAAGGGAAGAACTACGATTTTTAAGCACAAGATTAAATTAATTGTTTCCAACCAATGTTATAGAAAAAAAAAGAATACAAATTTATACTGGAAATCTGCCCGGGTTTTAGCACTTTGCCCTTCTTGTTTAGGTTCGATGTATATAAAATAAATAAAAAAAAAAAAAAAAGTTATTTGAGTAGCATACAAGTTTACCAAAGATTTAGCGTTCTACCCTTCTTATCTAAATCTGTTCTGAAGGAATTCAAAACAACAGGATCGAGTTGAAAAAGACCTTTGCTTATGTTGAAGTTATTTGTGAGTTGGATAATGGCAGACTCAAGAATATTTCTATTAACAATGTTGCTAGAGTGAAATAAAACTGAAGCATTATTCCAATCAATACAGTGGGATAACTCTGACAAATGGATAAAAAGGGCAATGGACGACTGTCCTGTTCTAACGGAATATTGATGCTGTTTTATACGTGTGTGAAATCCTTTCCCGTCTGACCTATGTAAAAGGAATCACATTGTTTACAACCAATTTTATATTATATTATATTCTTTACTATGATATTTTTCACAATATTGTTATATGAAAATACTACATTAATATCCAAAAGTTTAAGTACATTAGCAATGCCTAAAAAGCCCGGGGAAAATGGAAGTACTAAAATATTTTTTGACAAAGTATGACTGTTATTATTCACACGATAGAAAGTTCGTTTTGCCTTGTTGAGACAAGATTCCATAAACGCAGATGGATAACACAGATCACTTCCAATACCGTTGATTTTTTTCCAATTCGGCATCGATGTATTCCGGACTGGCGATCCTAAGGGCGCGGAGAAACATTGAAGAAAAAATGGCCTTCTTGTCTCAACAAGGCAAAACGAACTTTCTATCGTGTGAATAATAACACTCATACTTTGTCAAAAAATATTTTAGTACTTCCATTTTTCCCGGGCTTTTTAGGCATTGCTAATGTACTTAAACTTTTGGATATTAATGTAGTATTTTCATATAACAATATTGTGAAAAATATCATAGTAAAAAATAGCCCTACCAATAATTCAGGCATTATCTATAAAATTGGTTGTAAACAATGTGATTCCTTTTACATAGGTCAGACGGGAAAGGATTTGCACACACGTATAAAACAGCATCAATATTCCGTTAGAACAGGACAGTCGTCCATTGCCCTTTTTATCCATTTGTCAGAGTTATCCCACTGTATTGATTGGAATATGCTTCAGTTTTATTTCACTCTAGCAACATTGTTAATAGAAATATTCTTGAGTCTGCCATTATCCAACTCACAAATAACTTCAACATAAGCAAAGGTCTTTTTCAACTCGATCCTGTTGTTTTGAATTCCTTCAGAACAGATTTAGATAAGAAGGGTAGAACGCTAAATCTTTGGTAAACTTGTATGCTACTCAAATAACTTTTTTTTTTTTTTTATTTATTTTTATATACATCGAACCTAAACAAGAAGGGCAAAGTGCTAAAACCCGGGCAGATTTCCAGTATAAATTTGTATTATTTTTTTTTCTATAACATTGGTTGGAAACAATTAATTTAATCTTGTGCTTAAAAATCGGTAGTTCTTCCCTTACAAATTTATATGCTCCTCCCACAATCCTTTAATGTTTAATAATTTTTAAATTTTTTTTATCTCTCCGTTTATTGTATATATATATATATATATATAGTTTTTTTTTTTTTTTTTCTGTAACCTATATATAGGCTGTAACCCTTTATGTACTTCAGTGTTCCTGAGGATGTCATTAGACGAAAGCGCTTGAGCACCATTCTGTGTTTCCTTTCCTTCGTGGTTTTATTCATCATATATATATATATATATGAAAATTGGTTGTAAACAATGTGATTCCTTTTACATTGGTCAGACAGGAAAGGATTTTTGCACGCGTGTAAACAGCATCAATATTCCGTTAGAACGGGACAGTCGTCCAGTGCCCTTTTTGTCCATTTGTCAGAGTTATCCCATTGTATTGATTGGAATAATGCTTCAGTTTTGTTTCACTCTAGCAACATTGTTAATAGAAATATTCTTGAGTCTGCTATTATCCAACTAACAAATAACTTTAACATAAGCAAAGGTCTTTTTCAACTGGATCCCGTTGTTTTGAATTTGTTCAGAACGGATTTAGACAAGAAGGGCAGAGTGCTAAAACTTTGGTAATTTTCCCTTATAAATTTGTATGCTCCTCTTACAATTTTTATTTTTCAATTTATTTTTATTTTTTATTTATTTTTTTTGTGACCTATATATCATTCAGGCATTATCTACAAAATTGGTTGTAAACAATCCATTTGATCTTGTGTTGAATTCGGGCAAAGTGCTAAAATTGATAGTTTTCCTTACAAATTTGTATGCTCCTCCCACAATTTTTATTTCTATATTTACTATACAGGGTGGGCGGAAAGTAGCTCCCTATTTTGGATTGGTAAAAAAATATGTATATTATCCATTTATTTCAGAAGAAATAATATGAAAAGGTAGGCATACATGGTAGGTTTCTCTAAAATTCAATGTAGGCTCCAACTCTTTCCACCAGCTTCTGGAGCCGCCTAGGAATGGCGTCCACTGACTTTAGCAGGAACTCCGGCGGGATGGAGGACATGACTTCCCGAATTCGGTCCTCCAGTTCTTCCAATGTCCTCGGTTTGGTGCGGTAGACTTCTTCCTTTACCCACCCCCAAAGATCTGATATTTATGCAAGATGGCGCCCCTCCGCACTTCGCTCTTGTTGTCCGTGAGTGGCTGGATGCCCACTTCCCTGGGCGTTGGATGGGTCGTCGTGGTCACATCAATGGCCAGCCAGGAACCCCGACTTGACACCGTGCGACTTCTTTCTTTGGGGGTGGGTAAAGGAAGAAGTCTACGCACCAAACCGAGGACATTGGAAGAACTGGAGGACGAATTCGGGAAGTCATGTCCTCCATCCCGCCGGGTTCCTGCTAAAGTCAGTGGACGCCATTCCTGGGCGGCTCCAGAAGCTGGTGGAAAGAGTGGAGCCCACATTGAATTTTAGAGAAAAACCTACCATGTATGCCTACCTTTTCATATTATTTCTTCTGAAATAAATGGATAATATACGTATTTTTTTACCAATCCAAAATAGGGAGCTACTTTCCGCCCACCCTGTACATATATATATAATTTTTTTTTTGTAACCTATATATAGTCTTGAACTCTTTATTTACCTCAGTGTTGGACAAAATAATATGAACACCTTGATAAATGGCGGTTTTTATTCTTAATATGGAGTTGGTCCTCCTTTAGCGGCAATAACAGCTGCAATGCGTCGGGAATTGATTCATACAGCTTTTGGACAGTGGTAGAGGAATCCTGAGCCATTCTTCGAGCAAACCCTGCTCCAGTTCCTCCAAAGACGCCGGCGGTGGGAATCGGCTTCTGACCTGCTGCTCCAACTGACACCACAGATGCTCGATAATGTTAAGATCCGGAGATTGTGGAGGCCAATCCAAGCGTTCTACTTCACTAGCATGCTCTTCAAACCAGTTTTTAACGACCCAGCGGTGGATTGGTGCATTATCATCCTGGAAGACGGCGCCGCATTGGGAAACAGCGTTTGGACCATGGGATGGACCTGGTCAGCCAATTGACAGATAGACCTGGGCGTTAACCCTACCATGCAGTACTACAGCTGGGCCAAGAGTATTCCACGATATTGCTGCCCAAACCATCACAGATCCGCCTCCATGCTTAACGGTTGGGGTCAGGCAGTCGGGGTCATAAGCATCTTTAGCTGTCTCCAAACGTAACTCGACCGGAACATGGAAATAGCGTAAAGGAGGATTCGTCGGAGTAGACTACATTCTTCACCGATCCATTGACCAATTCTTATGGTCATTACACCATTTTCTGCGCCGCTCAATGTTGATGTGCGAAAGGAAGGGTTTGGCAATTGCAGCCCTCCCATGGTATCCAGCTCCATGGAGCTCGCAACGTACAGTTCTGATCGATACCGGGCTTGCAAGATGCTGGTTAGCTCTGCAGTCACTTTTGGAGCTGTGGTCTTATGGTTCTTTGTCACAATGCGCTTTAGCACCCGGCGGTCTCGATCAGACAGCTTCTTCTTGCGTCCACTATTGCATTTGTCGGTGCTTGTCTTTCCATGGTTTTGGTATGCAGACATGACCATAGAGACAGTTCCTCTGGATACATTGAACATCTGAGCGGTTTTCGTCACCGATGCACCAGCCATCCGCGCTCCGACAATTTGCCCTCTTTGGAAGTCTGACAGGTCTTTCATAACTGCTAATTCATAATTCACTCAGATTTGTAAAAACAACGTGAGGGTTATAACATGACGTATACACTCTCTGTTACGCATTTAAATAGGTTTGCCAGTCATTTGACCGTTTACTTTGTGTCTGAGCAGTCCGTAAAGATAACCGGTGAAATCGGCGGGTGTTCATATTATTTTGTCTAACCCCTGTGTATGTGTATATATATATATATTATATATATAATATATATATATATATATATATGGGAATGAACTCAGAATGGTTCCCTGAGGTTTTTTATGATACACACAGACCGTGCATGGAACAAGGAACTCTTCTAGGAAAATTAAATCCACTGTAGTCGGGCTAACATCATGAAAAAGAAAAACTATAGTGTTTGTCATTTACCATTACTTATTCGGACTTAGTGGATTTAATTTTCCTAGAAGAGTTCCTTGTTCCATGCACGGTCTCTGTATATATATATATATATATATATATATATATATATATATATATATATATATATATATATATATGAAAATTATTTCACGAAAGTGACACGTGAAAAATATTTATGATGAATAAAACCACGAAGGGAAAAGAAACACAAAGTGGTGCTCAAGCGCTTTCGTCTAATGACATCCTCAGGAACACTGTGTTCCTGAGGATGTCATTAGACGAAAGCGCTTGAGCACCACTTTGTGTTTCTTTTCCCTTCGTGGTTTTATTCATCATATAATATATATATATATATATATATATATATATATATCTCTTTCTATTACATACAGGATAATCCGATCTTTAAAGAACTTTGGTAATTATAATGAAATACAAAAGTTATTTCGCAAAAATAAAAAAAAGTAATTTTTTTTAATTAAATAACCTTTTCGGGAGTTTCTTACTTTAAAATTTAATTAAAAATAGTTTAATTACAGGTCATACTTTGCCTGATTACGTTCCTTTGATGTTTTACGCAGAAATACATTAAATAAAACGTGGGTTTATTGAATATACTGTATATATCCTCTTTATAACGAAATATATCAGCCAAATGGCTGTCGTTGTAGAGAGGTTGTTCGTTATAAAGAGGTTTTCCTCTGCCGATATTATAGTGTATATTTTAATGACTTATTTAGACCGGCCACGAAAGCAGTAATCATTCCATGGGAAATCACGGAAGTACCGCCTAAGGGCTTTCCAATCAGCGGCGCCAAAGTGCCAAAAGCGACTCCTCTTCGGTGGATCCAAAGGCCGAATTGGAACGATAGGACAGGAAACAGATATAAGATTGTGGTCGAAGGAGCCCAACGGAGAAAAAAGTTTGACAGAGTAAGAAGGAGGATGAGAGGTGAGAAATAAATCCAGAATGTTGGGCCTATCTCCAAGGCGATCGGGGATACGAGTAGGGCGCTGTACAATCCACTCTAGGTCATTTAGGAGAGAAAAGTTGTAAGTTAGTTCACCAAGGATGTCAATGAAATGGGAGGAAAGCCAAAGGTGGTGGTGAACATTGAATTCTCCTAAAATGGAGATTTCAGCAAAGGAAGAGCGGGAAAGAATGTATTTCACTTTGGAAGTGAGGTAGTCAAAGAATTTTGGATAGTCAGTAGAATTAGGAGAAAGGTAAACAGTGCGGATATATTTAGTTTGAGATTGGCATGTAAGCGTAGCCAGAGGGTATAGAATTCGGAAGATTCGAGTTCGCGAATACGAGAACAAATTAGGTCATTGCGTACATGTACGCAACATCTATCTTTGGAGTGAAACTGAGTATAGAGAAAGTAAGAGGGGTTGCTGTCAGTCGTCCCAGACACCCGAATTTCAGTGACGAAAAGAAGATGAGATATAGAGGAGGAGAGGTGGTCTTCCACAGACTGAAAATATGAGGAAAGGCCACGAATGTTGTCGAAGTTTATGAAAGGTGAATGTAGCAGAGGCCCAGAAAAATCTCGAATGGGCGGTAGCAGAGCTAGTCCCGCTACCCGGGTTTGCGGTATCGGCAGCAGGGGAGCCAGAAGTGGGAACATTTATGGTCCTCTTCCCAGAGGACTCCGAGACTCTTGAAGTTGTTGCCATTTTTTTTTTTAATTTTGAAAAGATTAACTAGTGTGTAAGATGCAGGTTGTATATATGGTGAAGAATAGGGAGAGAAGTGTGTGTTTGAGAGTAGATAAGACACGGTAAAAAATCAGCTAAGGAGGACAGTGACAGGAGAAACGGGAGTTCCAGCACTCCCTATCTTCTGTCTAACGTTCCCCCCGGAGTACTTCCCTGGTCGATTGGTGTATACAATGTCCTCCTTATATACAGTGTGTGTGTGTATATATATATATATATATATATATATATACCTCGTAACCTCGTAGCAGTTTCGTGCGTTGGTCTCTTTTCACACGAAGGTCAAGCTGGTGGCCCCGCTCTAGGCCTGGTTTGGTGGAGGAGCGAGTTGCTCTCTCGCGCTCTCCACCGCGCATAGCCACTCGTATATACTGTATATATACAGAATGTCTGATTCTGCATACTAATACATTCAATTATCAATTATAAATTCAATCTGGCAGGATTAATGGATTATTTTAGAGTTAATGGAACGGGTATTACCAGATTAACGAATTAAAAGGAGAATGGATTACTTACGCGTCGATTCGTAAACAATTAAATGGTTACGAAGAACCAAAGGCATCTTAATCCAAGCGAATAAGGATATTTTTCTCGGCGTCAACACGCTGTTAAATTCGATAAGATTGCGGAAGGGGAGAGAAAGAGGTAGGTGGAGATTGGGTTGGAGGTTGAGGGGATGAAAGGGGGGAAGGAATCCTACAACCCCCAACCATAAAAATGAATTAAGGAAGTATTCTCATCGATTGCGTTTCAGAAGATTTCGTTCGTCCTTTATTCGATTTTTATTGCCCTCCATTTTTGCAAAATGTATATAAGAATATGTACGACATGACACACACACACACACACACACACACACACACACACATATATATATATATATATATATATATATAATATATATGGGATGATTTCACAATTAAACACGTGAAATGAATGAATGCTGCAAATCCACAAGGAAAAAGAAAAACGATTCCAAGACCTTTCGTGTATTCAGAGCTACACCTCGTCAGGGAATGAAGAGAGAAGGCAAGATGCCCATAAATATATACAACGTAGCGGAAACCAAAACAATTAGCACATATTTAACAAGAGTTAATGAGAGGTAAAAGGAATTTTAACAAGATATTGTCAATTTTATACATTCCCGCACTGTTATTGAAATTTTTATAATAGATAAATGCACATTCTAGAATATTTCTTTCTATTATATATCTGTTTTCAACAAGCGCTTTAGAACTATCCCACTTGATGCTATGATTACGTCTATACCTATGGTTAAACAAAGCATTGGAATTATTAGCTGTTCTACACGCATATTTATGCTGTTTTACCCGTTTGGCCTATATACAGTATACTGAGTTACATTGTGTACATCCGATCAAATACACACAACCAACCACATTATCCGGGCTATTCTTTATTAGGCGTGATTTAACAGTATTATTATACTTAAAGACCACATTGATACCAATTGCTTTAAGTAAAGTCGGAAGATATTGAAAATTAACATGGTAAGGTAGGCTAAGGATATTTTTACGCTCAAATTCCTTTACAATTACATTATTATAATACCTATTCTTGGCTTTCCTAAGACAGTTATCTAAAGATGAAATAGGATAACATAATTTAGTACCAATATTCATGATATTGCATAACTCGGAATCTAAAAATTCAGGACTGACAACTCTCAATGCTCTAAGAAACAGAAGAGAAAATAGAGGATTTAATCGAGGGATGATAGTCAGAATAAAAATGCACAAAAGAGTTATTATTAGTAGGCTTGCGATAGACTTCAAATTTGAACTGATTAGAGCATCTCCGAATTTTTAAATCCAGAAAAGATAGGCTTCCACCATTTTCTTTTTCAAATGTGAACCTAATAGATGGGTCTAAATTGTTGAGCCTATCAAGAATTAAGTCAACATTCAAATTATTAGGCCAAAGGCATAAAATATCATCTATATATCTGTACCAAATCAGGTTAAAATTAACAATCGTAGGCAAAATTCTGCTTTCGAAAAATTACATATATCAATTAGCTAGTACAGGTGAAAGGGGATTTCCCATCGCCAATCCAAACGACAGAGCATAAAACTTATTTTCAACATGAAATTTACAATCTTTGACACAAAGCCTAATTAACTCAATAAGAGTGTTGTGTTGAACAGGGAAAGAATATTCAGAGATCCTATCTTTTAAAAAATCAAGTAGGTCATCAACAGAGACTTTTGTGAATAACGAGCATATATCAAAGCTTACCGATTTGAAATTAGGGTCATTAGGAAACTTCAGTTTGTCAGTAAGATCGATGGTATTTAAAATATGTGACAGAAATAGAGCCAACTAACGGCGTTAATAAACTAACTAACCTTTTAGATAGCTTATAGGTTACGAAGCCTACTGAGCTAACAATAGGCCTCATGCGATTATTAACTTGTGTGTTTTTACTAAGCCGTACAGATATGGTAGTGACGGATTGATACTAAGACACTGCTTAGAAAGGCCATTATAGTTATTTTTTAATATTTCTCTTAATTTTCTGTTAAACATTTTATTAACATCCTCCAATGGGTCTCTATTTAGAGGTTTGTACGTGTCACGATCACTCAATAACGTATTCATCTTTTCAACATAACTGTTTTTTGTCCATGATGACGATCGAATTAGATTTGTCCGCTTTAGTAACATGTAATGAATCATTATTTTTAAATGTTTTTAGGGCTTTTTCAAACCTCAAAGGATAATTCGATTCATACCTCGTATTAAAAGCAATATACACACAACCTTTGACTAAAGTCACCTCACTTTCGGATATATTACTACGTTTTTCAAAATTGATAAAAAACTTAGCAAGTAAACTGCTGAAAACAGAGATATAATAGAAAGAGATATAATAGAAAGAAATATTCTAGAATGTGCATTTATTCATTTTAAAAACAATTTTAATAACAGTGCGGAAATGTATAAAATTGACAATATCTTGTTAAAATTCCTTTTACCT
>JAJOZX010001640.1:625000-822500 GCA_023014485.1 Bathynomus jamesi | reverse complement strand
TTGTGCGAAAGTATATCTACACCCAGTATGAGAAATAAACCTCAAATACTTCACTGTCTTCACTCCTTTTCATTGGTCATTTTAGACCAAAGATGTTGGAAATTACTAGATAGCTTGAGCACCATCAAGAAAACCTGAAGTTCTGTTTACTGTATTTTTTAAAACACTAATTGGCAGTTAAAATGTTGCCAGTTTGTTGCAAATACTAAAAAACGACAGAATATCTTTTGTGGACTGATATTTAGTTCTTTGATATAATTTTTTGTAATAAATTACTTTCATTAAACTTTGAATTTAATTACAATTAAAATTCAAACTATTTTCATATAAAATTCGCTATAATCTATACATTTGTTTTGATTTGAAAATTTACACAACTTCAAAAAGAAAATACTGATTGGCACATATTAACCCCTGGAAAGGCGAGCACCGTCACATAAACTACTAGGCTTAGCAAAATTCTTAAGAATTGTTAAGGATGTTAAAGTTGCTAAGAATTCTTCCATGTAACGTTAATATATGGTATTTCATTTCCTTTTCAGATCTGTGCAGGAATAGAGACGATTGCTCAGCATCAACAGAACAATCCCGATTTTTATGACGCGTCCCACGAATATAATGGAAACTTTAAGTTGGGAGAATTTGGCAATAATCACATTCAAACCCATCAACCAGAGACTGGTAAACAAAATCTCATACTTGAAAAGCGAGATACCAGTCAAGAAAAACTAATATCAAATGACAAAACTAATGAAAATGTTGGGAGGGGTAAGTCTTACTTGGATATCATCGATGAAAAAGATCAACTGGCAAATCAACATGACGCCGAAATTTTGAATAATCGAAACAAACGTCATTTTTCGTCGCTTCTGAAATATAGAAATATTCCATTTTACTCAAAATATTCATATAACATCAAATACGAAACGCCTTTTTCCAACGAGGAAAATGATATTGGCAATGAGGAGGAAAACTACACTAACAAGCGCTTCTTAGGATCTGCTCTTAGTTCCTCCGACGTGCCAGAGAGTTTTATAATGTACCCTCAGAAGAAGCACATAGCATCCTTGATCAAATCGCCTTACTATTCGCCCCGAGTGTATCACAAAAGATATTTTGCATCTTTACTGAAAAGTGACAGTTTCAATAATGGGTTGGATGATGTTAAACGAGGTTACGGCTCATACATTCCTGATTATGGTGAATCAGAGATGCGAGAAAATTATCTAGACAAGAGGCATATCGGCTCCTTACGAGGTAACAGATATACTTTCGGACGTCGATACCCACATTACAATTACAATAAGAGGTTTTACGGATCGCTATTGAAGAGTCCTAGTTTTGCTGTTGGAAATGGTTATGGAGGGTACAGTGGATATAAAAGATACTACGGTGAACCAATGATGCAAAGGAATTTTAATATTAACGAAAACAAAAAAACTTATCCATTTCCTCTCGTAAACGCAGTCAGTTATGACGATATTACTAATGAAGATAAGAGGTACGTTCCTTCCTTAATGGACAATGAAGGTATTGAGTTGGAAATCAGCCCGGAAGAACGGCGCTTTTCTTCAGTTCTAGACAAAGAAGCTGAAAAACGTCACATATCTTCACTAATGAAAAACAGAAACAGATATTTATACAAACGTCAAATATCAAAGTCGAATGAAGAGAGAGATGAAGAAACCTCAAATGCTACTAGGCCTATTCCCACTTTAGCAAATAAATATTTAGAAAAAAGACACATTTCTTCTTTACTTAAAAACAGAAGTGATAAACGTTACTCTTCTTCACTTCTTCAAAATAACAACGACAATACGGATAAACGTCACCTTTCTTCGCTTCTCCAAAATAACAACGATGATATAAATAAACGTCACTTTTCTTCGCTTCTTCAAAATAACGATGATAGGGATAAACGTCACATTTCTTCGCTTCTTCAAAATAACGATGATAGGGATAAACGTCACATTTCTTCGCTTCTTCAAAATAACAACGATGATATTGATAAACGTTACTTTTCTTCGCTTCTCCCAAATGTGGACAATGATATCGATAAACGTCACTTTTCTTCACTTCTTCAAAATATTGACGATGATATAGATAAACGTCACCTTTCTTCGCTTCTAAAAAATAGATATAGTACTATAGATAAACGTCATTTTTCTTCCCTACTTGATAATACAAATGATAATATAGATAAACGCCATTTTTCTTCACTGTTGGAAAATTCGAACGATGATATGGATAAACGTCATTTCTCCGCATTGCCTCAAAATATGGCAGATGTAGCTAAACGTCATTTTTCTTCATTAATTAAAAATTTGGATGGAGACATGGATAAACGTCACTTTTCTTCACTTCTCCAAAATAGTGACGATGATATAGATAAACGTCACGTTTCTTCACTTCTTCAAAATATTGACGATGATATAGATAAACGTCATTTTTCTTCCCTACTTGATAATACGAAGGATGATGCAGATAAACGCTATTTAAGATCACTTCTTCAAAATATAAATAATGAGGTAGATAAACGTCACTTTTCTTCTCTACTTGATAATTCGAACGATGATATAGATAAACGTCATTTTTCTTCATTACTCGAAAACTTGGAAAATGATAATGATAAGCGCCATTTTTCTTCATTACTCGAAAATCTTGACGATGACATAGATAAACGTCACTTTCCTTCACTTCTTCAAAATAAGAATAATGATTCCGAAAAACGTCATTTTTCTTCGCTTCTTCAAAATTTGCATGACGATTTCACTGAAGAACAACCTTTTTATTCATTAATTAATAATTATAGAAATTTCGGCAACACGAGTCCCAGTCAATCCGCAATCGACGAGTTTCCAACCGGAAAAAAAAGGTTTTTTACGACTCTCTTCAGAGATGAAGTTAATATGGAGAAACGTCTCATGCCTTTAAGGGAAGAAAAGGAATTAGATGACGTTTTACTTAATGAAGACAAACGCCATTTAGCGTCACTTAGATATGGAAAACGAACAGACGAAGATGAAATGAATGAAGACAAACGCCACTTGGCTTCACTTAGAAATGGAAAACGAGGAGACGACGAGGAATTAAATGAAGACAAGCGTCACTTAGCGTCACTTAGAAATGACAAACGAGATGATGAATTAAATGAAGAAAAGCGTCATTTAGCGTCACTTAGAAATGGAAAACGAGATGACGAGAAATTAAATGAAGACAAACGTCATTTAGCGTCACTCAGGAATGGAAAACGAGCAGATGATGATGAATTAAATGAAGATAAACGTCATTTAGCGTCACTCAGGAATGGAAAACGAGCAGATGATGATGAATTAAATGAAGATAAACGTCATTTAGCGTCACTTAGAAATGGAAAACGAGCAGACGAGGATGAAATAAATGAAGACAAGCGGCACCTAGCGTCTCTCAGAAATGGAAAACGAGCAGGTGAGAATGGGTTAAATGAATACAAACGTCATTTAGCTTCACTCAGAAATGGAAAACGTGCAGACGAGGATAAATTAAATGAAGATAAACGCCACTTGTCGTCTCTCAGAAATGGAAAACGAGCAGATGAGGATGAATTAAATGAGGATAAACGCCACTTGTCGTCTCTCAGAAATGGAAAACGAGCAGATGAGGATGAATTAAATGAAGATAAACGCCACTTGTCGTCTCTCAGAAATGGAAAACGAGCAGATGAGGATGAATTAAATGAAGATAAACGCCACTTGTCGTCTCTCAGAAATGGAAAACGAGCAGATGAGGATGAAATAAATGAAGTCAAACGCCACTTGTCGTCTCTCAGAAATGGAAAACGAACAGACGAGGATGAATTATATGAAGACAAACGCCACTTGTCGTCTCTCAGAAATGGAAAACGAGTTGACGAGGATGAAATAAATGAAAACAAACGCCACTTGTCGTCTCTCAGGAATGGAAAACGGGCAGACGAGGATGAATTAAACGAAGACAAACGCCACTTGTCGTCTCTCAGGAATGGAAAACGGGCAGACGAGGATGAATTAAACGAAGACAAACGCCACTTGTCGTCTCTCAGAAATGGAAAACGAGCAGACGAGGATGAATTCAATGAAGACAAACGCCACTTGTCGTCTCTCAGAAATGGAAAACGAGCAGACGAGGATGAATTATATGAAGACAAACGCCACTTGTCGTCTCTCAGAAATGGAAAACGAGCAGACGAGGATGAATTATATGAAGACAAACGTCATTTAGCATCACTTTTTAATAGAAAAAGAGTATATTACAATGAATTAAATGAAGATAAGCGCCATTTAGCGTCACTAAGAGACAGAAGACGAGATGACGAAGATTTAAATGAAGAAAAACGTTATTTAGCGTCACTTCTCAATGAAAAACGATTATATTACGATGAGTTAAATGAAGATAAGCGTCATTTAGCGTCACTTAGAGACAAAAAGCGAGATGAGGAAAGTTTAAATGAAGATAAACGTCATTTGGGGTCACTTTTTAATGGAAAAAGAGTATATTTCGATGAATTAAATGAGGACAAGCGTAATTTAGCGTCACTAAGAGATAGAAAGAGAGATAACGAGGGCTTAAATGAAATCAAACGTTACTTAGCGTCACTCAGAGACAGAAGGAATGATGACAAAGATTTAAATGAAGAGAAACGTTATTTAGCGTCACTTCTTAATGGAAAAAGAGTATATTACGATAAATTAAATGAAGATAAGCGCCATTTAGCGTCACTCAGAGACAGGAGAGATAACGAGGGTTTAAATGAAGACAAACGTTATTTAGCGTCACTTTTTAACGGTAAACGAGCGTATTATGACGAATTAAATGGGGAGAAACGAGAAGACGACACGCTTAACGATAAACGTCATTTATCGTCTCTAATGGATAGCAAAAGAGACTTTGAAGAAGATTTAATAGCGGTAAAACGTCACTCGCTGTCACTCAGAAACGGAAATGATAATTATCGGGACGAATCGAGTCCGGTGAGCGAAAAACGATCTTTCCAGTCCTTGTTGAAATCAAAACCCTCCGCAAATACCGCGCACCCCCGATCTAAACGCTACGTGGGAGCTCTAGCTAAAAACGATAACCTTCCGTTTAGACCGTTAAGGCGTTATGGTTACCTAACGGGGCCCGCTAGCATATCCTCTTCACTCGTGGACTACACCGACAATTATATCCAGGAGCAATTACGGAAAAACAGAGCTCGGCACCGTGCCGCATTTAACAGCATCCCCCCGATGCCAGTGTTCCTGACAGCAAGAACACCACCGGAAAACGAACAAGAACCGGAATTTTACGACGAAGATACGTTCTTCATTGACGACGACGTAGGTGGAAATAAAGATAGAGAAGAATACGCAGAAGGAGAAGAAGAAGAAGAAGAAGGGACAACAGAAGGCGAGTATAATCAGCGAAATCGATACGGAGAAAACGAAGGATTGAAACCTTTTTTGACGTACAATAACGACAGCAGATTCTTCCGGACTCCTTCAAAAAGATTTTTAGGTAAGACTTTTCTTTTTTAGTTATTTGAAATTGTCTTTATATGAAATGTAATTTTAATGAAGAATTTTTTTTAAATGATGCGTTTTAATTAGCTTAAAACAAAGGGTGACTGTCGTAAAAATAAAAATATTTAAAAATTAAAAATAAGACGCAACCAACAACTGAAAACGGCGGGGGAGGACTATTTGGATTATGGACCGACTGAAGTTCGGTTTCGGCCGAAAGTAAACTTGACCAAAACCGAAAGTAAACTTGACCGAACTGCCCTTCGGGTTCAATGAGCGACTCTTTTCCACTGCGGGCAATGTCATCAACACCAAACGGGCGAATTTGACCCCAGTAAACGTTGAAGATGTCATCCTCCTTTAAAAAAAACTTGATTTGAACTTTGAATATTGAATGAATCGAAATGTCTTAGTTTTCTTATCAATTTCCATTAATGAACATTAATATTTTTGGAATATTTTTTGAGTTTTCTTTAATTATGTGCTACGTTTTGCGTGAAAAGGAATAATAAAGCGACTGAATTACATTACATATAAAGTATTAATATTCCATTTTATATTACAATACTTTCATATAAAGTAGTAAAAGTACTCTACTTTCGGTTTCGGCCGAAAGTCGAGCCAACTTTCGGTTTCGGTTCGGAAAGTGCCGAAATACTTTCGGTCGGTCCCTAATTTTGATCCTCGTTCTCATTGTTCTTTTTGCCAACAACAACAACAACAACAATAATAATAATAAAGGTTTTCTTCGTAATTAGTACCAAAATATTTGAAAATATGTTCCACGTTTACTAAAAAAATAGAATGGTGACCCGTTAATAAAATAATGTTACAGAAAATAGGGTAAGGTGTCAATTCTTTCTTACAGATCATTTTCACCACAATTTCAAACTTGTTTTCGCACGAAAACTTTCAGAAAGGGATAAAAACTTTACAATTTCTTTTTACAAATAATGGTTTATAGGTTCGTTCCCCTCCCTCTTCTGAATTGAATTGAATTACCTTTATTATCATTAATAATAAAATAAATAAATTGGTTTTACAATGACTTAAATTATTGTGAAGCTGGACTATTTATTTTATTTTATTTGGCCCTTAAGCTTTAGGCTTTACCTACCAAGCTCTGAATTCGGATTACACCATAAATTAAAATGAGGTACAGGGTGTCCATAAGTTGTGAGTACGGTTTGTAGGATTCGACGTTTATTTTTTCCGAAACCGACGACTAAAATCGACGTTTATTTTTGGTAATCAATTACAGATTCTAATCTTCTTTTTCTGACATTTTCACGAAAAAGAATTTTTATTTTTTTAGTTATATTTGGCACAAATATCTCTCGTTTCAGGTATCAAAATTTTATTCTATTGATTTTTAGTGATAAATTATATATATATATATATATATATATATATATATACACATTTTAACTGCAAACAACACACAGTATAATTAATGTAAAGAACGACGCTTGTGCAGAAGAGCGTTCCGCACAAGATGAGGAGGGAGAACGAGCAAATGAAAAATGAGGAATCGAACCCGGGATCATCCAATTGACGGTCGGATATGCTATCCACTACACTAAGGTCCTCGATCAATCAGAAGTCGTAATTTTCCTACATACGAGCGGAATCAAATGCCCTGAGGGGGCACCTTCGCATGCCGTACATATATACATTTTAACTGCAAACAACACAGTATAATTAATGTAAAGAACGAACGCCCTTCTGCACAAGCGTCGTTCTTTACACGTATATATATATATATATATATATATATGCTGCAAACTCACAAGGAAAAAGAAAAACGATTCCAAGACCTTTCGTGTATTCAGAGCTACACCTCGTCAGGGAATGAAGATAAAAGGCGAGATGCCCATAGATATATACAACGTACAGGAAAAACAAAACAATTAGCACATACTTAACAAGGGTTAATGAGAGGCAAAAGAAATTTTAACATGATATCGTCAATTTTATACGTCTGCGCACTGTTATTGAAATTGTTTTTAAAATGAATAAATGCACATTCTATAATATTTCTTTCTATTATATCTCTGTTTTTAACAAGCGCTTTAGAACTATCCCACTTGATGCTATGGTTACATCTATACACATGGTTAAATAAAGCAATGGAATTATTAGCTGTTCTACAAGCATATTTATGCTGTTTTACCCTAATATCTAACGTTTTACCGGTTTGGCCTACATATACTGAGTTACATTGTGCACATCCGATCGAATACACACAACCAACAACATTATCAGGGCTATTCTTTATTAGGCGTGATTTAACAGTATTATTATACTTAAAGATTACATTAATGCCAATTGCTTTAAGTAAAGTTGGAAGGTATTAAAAATTAACATGGTAAGGTACCGTAGGCTGTTTCTTCGAGCATTGAGAGTTGTCAGTCCTGAATTTTTAGATTCCGAGTTATGCAATATCATGAATATTGGTACTAAATTATGTTATCCTATTTCATTTTTAGATAACTGTCTTAAGAAAACCAAGAATAGGTATTATAATAATGTAATTGTAAAGGAATTTCAGCGTAAAAATATCCTTAGCCTACCTTACCATGTTAATTTTCAATACCTTCCAACTTTACTTAAAGCAATTGGCATTAATGTAATCTTTAAGTATAATAATACTGTTAAATCACGCCTCATAAAGAATAGCCCTGATAATGTTGTTGGTTGTGTGTATTCGATCGGATGTACACAATGTACTCAGTATATTAGGCCAACTGGTAAAACGTTAGATATTAGGGTAAAACAGCATAAATATGCTTGTAGAACAGCTAATAATTCCAATGCTTTATTTAACCATATGTATAGATGTAACCATAGCATCAAGTGGGATAGTTCTAAAGCGCTTGTTAAAAACAGAGATATAATAGAAAGAAATATTATAGAATGTGCATTTATTCATTTTAAAAACAATTTCAATAACAGTACGGGCATGTATAAAATCGACAATATCATGTTAAAATTTCTTTTGCCTCTCATTAACCCTTGTTAAGTATGTGCCAATTGTTTTGTTTTTCCGGTACGTTGTATATATCTATGGGCATCTCGCCTTTTATCTTCATTCCCTGACGAGGTGTAGCTCTGAATACACGAAAGGCCTTGGAATCGTTTTTCTTTTTCCTTGTGGGTTTGCAGCATTCATTCATTTCACGTGTTTTTTGTGAAATTCATCCCATATATATATATATATATATATATATATATATATATATATATATATATATATATATATATATATGATGCAAATCCACAGGGAAAAAGAAAAATGATTCCAAGGCCTTTCCTGTATTCAGAAGTACACCTCGTACACCCTGACGAGGTGTACTTCTGAATACATGAAAGGCCTTGGAATAATTTTTCTTTTTCCTTATGGGTTTGCATCATTCATTCATTTCACGTGTTTAATTGTGAAATTCATCCCATATATATATATATATATATATATATATATATATATATATATATATATCAGTGGTGGGCACCGTTAACCAAAACGTTAACTTCGTTAACCGCTAATCCGTTAACCAAAAAGTTAACTTCGTTAACCGTTAATCCGTTAAACATGTAACGGAAGTTACCGATAAACCGTTAACGTTAACTTTTATTATAAAAAAAATGAAAAACACAATATATATATAATTTAATTTTCCCTCTTCTTCTCGTTCTCCATTTTGTCCATGAGATGCATGTTGCCCTTCATGAAAATTAGCATATCAAAGTTTTCATCAGACAGGAATGATCTTTTGGCCCTCAGGATGTCCTTGCCCATAGAGAACAAACGCTCCACTGCAGCACTGGAGGGGATGGCTGTGTTGAACTTGATGAACAAGTCCACCAACACTTGCTCACCCAAGAAGGCAGCATCTGTCAGCAAGTCCTTGGAGTTGGTCTCCAGCCAGGTCTTGACCAAGTTCTGGCGCCACACGCTCACATTTACTTCTCAACGCCATCTATTATCTCATAAAGAAACTAATTCACATTGGGACTTGAAAGTACCGGCAGGATCAACCGGGTAGAAAAATAATTATGGAGATTTTAAAGATGTGGTACCTAGAAGTACCGCCAGGACATAAAGGGTTAAGGTGAAAACGCTCCCACTGTAAGACATCAATTGACTTAATTTATGTCATCAAAGTGACATGAGAATTGAAATCTTACCTGATCAGTTTTATGGTTCTTGAAATGTATCAAGGAGACTACTAATAAGGTACTCACAGACATATTATAAATATACATGACTTACTTGACAACGATTATTTTTAAATATTCACTAGCACAAACATGTTGCGCAAGAGACAGACTGCAAATGAAACGAATGTAGTTATTTGTTGTAATTGTTACATATATATTATTGAAAGTGCCTTAAAATGCTCTTGATATTTCTTGAAAGAAGTTGAAACATTCAACTCAAATGGCAAATCTTTCCGCCTGATTTTACAGTCGACCATGTTTTGCTCAAACCAATGCCATAAATAACTACCATATTTGGTAAGACAAATTGTGGCGACGGAAACAAATATATCGCCTGATTTTGCACTGCGGAAATGGAAATTCGTTCATCACTATTAACAGTGGCGGATTAATTGCGCACCTGCTCAGCACTGAAAATAATAGAAACTTTTAAACGTTTTATTTATGAATTTTTTGGGTTAACGGACTTGAGTTAACGGAAGTTAAATGTAACGAAGTTAATTAGTCCGATAATGATTTTCAAAGTTAACTTAAAAGTTAAATCGTTAACGAAAAAGTTAACTTCGTTAATTAACGATTAACGGATTAACGGTTTGTGCCCAGCTTTGTGTATATATATATTATATATATATATATATATATGTGTGTGTGTGTGTGTGTGTGTGTGTGTGTGTGTGTGTGTGTGTGTGTATAGAAACGAAAGGGAAAAAATAAAAATAATCCTAACCAACATTCAGGACCTTAAATCAAACCATTCCCCCGACAAAATTTTATACCTGAAAGGACTCGTGCA
Source organism: Bathynomus jamesi (assembly GCA_023014485.1). Taxonomy (NCBI): domain Eukaryota; kingdom Metazoa; phylum Arthropoda; class Malacostraca; order Isopoda; family Cirolanidae; genus Bathynomus; species Bathynomus jamesi. The sequence goes on along the minus strand of JAJOZX010001640.1, from coordinate 811,967 downwards.
AGAAAACGGAGCAGATTTTGCATGCCTCACAGAAACTCATTTAAAGGACTGCCAGGCGAACTGTGAAAACTGAGTCCTGTGTTGACAAAAAAGAAATACAAATTGAACTAAAACATCCTCCGAGCCGACAGAACAGTGAGACGTAAAGGAGGATGTGCTATTTACACAACACACGCCGAAAGGCATATGGCAGAAATGACTAAAGTACCTTAAACAGCTACGTAGAATGTGTAGCAGCAAAAGTGGAAAAATTAAATATGGTACTAATTGTAATGTACAGACCCCCGAACACGCCAACCTCAAAATTTTCAGATTCCATTACAGAGGTAAGAAACTTCGTAAAAGATCTACACTCTCCAACCCAAAATATTTTTCTCTGTGGTGATTTTAATTTTCCATTCATGAAATATAAAAGGATAGGAAAAATACACCAGGAGCAGGTAAAGATATTACTAGCTCTAGTTGATGAATTTATGTTAACGCAAGAAATAACAGAAAACACAAGAAAAGACAACTGCCTAGATTTGATATTCACAAACAAAAGCAACCTAATTGATAATGTAGAAATATCCCCAACTATAATATAGGATCACAACACTGTTGAAATAACAAGCAATATAAAAGCAAGAGGAAGGAAAGAACACGAACAACAGAAAGAAGCAAATTCGAAATTTTTAATTTTCACTCCAAAGCTATAAACTGGGAAGGTGTATCCAGCATGGAAGTAATAGATTGGAAAACCATTATCTTCGAGGTCAAGACAACGGAAGAGATGCTAGTGACCTTAGAGGAGAAGACGCTGGAAATTGTGAAAAGACATGCCCCAAAAATACAACAAAGAGGAAAGAGAAGCAGGTTCGAGAGACAAAAGAGGTCATTGTTCCGAAAGAGAAAACGAGTGACTGCAAAACTAAGTAACTGTAAAGGTAACACCAGAAAAATATTAACTGATAAACTGCAGAGTATCGATTGCGTCATACAGGAACTAATTGAGAAGCATACAGAAAAAGAAGATGACGCTACAGAAGCGATAAAGGTTAATTCAAAATACTTCTCTAATTTTGCAGAAAGGAAGTCGAAAAACCATGCGACTATTGGACCTTTGAAAAACGAAGACAGTCCTTTATCTGATGATCTAACAGAAGTATCTGAAATATTAAGAGCTCAGTACGAATCATCTTTCAGTAACCCAAAAACTGTCAAACTGATGTGCGATAGAAACGCGTTCTTTGAAGAACTACAAGGGGAAAGTATAACGGACTTCGACTTTACGACAGATGATATTACACAAGCTATAGGGAAATTAAAAACACACTCAGCGGCAGGAACGGACAAATGGAAAACCACACTGCTCAAAAACTGCAAGAACGCAATCGCTAAGTCCCTATATTGGATATGGAGATGATCACTAGGCACGGGAGAAATACCAGGCATCCTGAAGAGCGTGAACATAGTCCCAATATATAAAGGAGGAGATCGATCCGAGGCCAAAAACTATAGGCCAGTGTCGCTTACATCTCATCTCACTAAAATATTTGAAAGAATAGTTAAACAGAAAATCTATAACTTTTTAGAAACTCAAAAAAATTCAGTGATAACCAACATGGTTTTCGGTCAGGCAGATCATGCCTATCACAACTAATGGAACACTACAACAACATTATTGATGCACTGGAAAGTAATGAAAACTATGATGTAATATACAGACTTTGCCAAAGCGTTCGACAAGTGTGACCATGGAATCATAATACATAAACTGAAATATATGCGAATAACAGGGAAAGTAAGGAAATGGATATATAATTTCCTTAGTGAGCGGCGGCAAGTCGTTATAGTACAGGGAGTATCTTCATCAGAATCAGAGGTCCTCAGCTCAGTACCACAAAGAACAGTATTAGCTCCACTACTCTTCATAATCATGCTTACTGACATAGATGAGGATGTTACCAGAGAAGAGTACAGTAACATCCTATGCTGATACACAAAGATCAGTTGAAAAATAAGAAATCCAGAAGATATAGGATCGCTACAAACCGACATGAACAGAATCTACAGTACAAGTGGACGGAAGACAACAATATGAAGTTTAACACTGAGAAATTTCAGCTGCTACGGTACGGAAAAAGAATTTCCTGTCCATTTGGGGTATAATATTCCCCCAAATGGACAGGAAATTCAGAGAAATTCTAAAGCAAAAGATGTAGGGGTTGTATATGAGTGATGATGCGAAATTTGAAACACAAAATAAGATAGTAAACAGAGCAAAGAGAATAACTGGGCAGATACTGAGAACCTTTAAACGAAGGGATAGGAATATAATGATTCCGCTACTGAAAACACTGATCATACTCAAATTGGAATACTGCTCAGTCCTAACATGCCCATATAAAAAAAAGACAATTAGACAACTAGAAGGGATTCAGAGAAGCTTCACAGCCAAGATCAAGGGGTGCAAAGAACTAAATTACTGGGAAAGGTTACGCGAATTAAACCTATATTCACTGGAAAGGAGAAGAGAGAGATACACCATTATTTACACTTGGAAAATAATGGAGAAACTAGTCCCTAATTACTCTGAACCCCATAACTCCTCAAACAAGTGGAAAGTAGAAAAGGAAGACTGTCGTGTTTCCAAATTAAAGGCGAGACAGGGAACATCCTTAACCCTGAAAGAAAATGTTGTGAGAGGACCAAAACTGTTTAATCAGCTGCCCAAAGACTTAAGGAACACGAGTGGTGTTGCAGTGGACATCTTCAAAAGAAGATTAGACGCCTGGCTCAGAACAATCCCCGATGAGCCGGGCGTACCTGGCTATGGAGGTGGAGAGTACAAGAAACAAACACACTACTTCACCAGGCCAAATTGAGAGGAGGGGGGGCGACAAGTTTGACCTTCGTGAAATCATCGCACGGAATATTTGAAAATCACATTTTTGTGGGGTAACATATATAATTTTAAAAATAAATATCAACCTATTTCTGCATCTGAATTTCAGTTTTTGTTTACCCAAAAATGCCAATAAGTGAAAAATTTACCCAAATCACACTCATCATTTCCCTTCTCATTTTTTCAGCATTGTTCAGTTTCTGACATGAAACCTGACGCATGTCAATTAACTGACTTATAAAAGCGACATATTTTTAAATTCAAATAATGAAGATGATAAAAAGATACATGAATTTTTGTTAGATTACATTTCGAAATTTGTAAAATCAACCATTTTTTTTATCATCATTTTATTTTATATTAAATTTTATTATTTTTTTTTAATTAGAATTATAATAATTCAAATATTTTCAATTATAAATATTTTTTAGGGAATAATTTTTAATGTACTAGGGGCACTCAATATATTTTGCCCCACCCTTTTTTCTTAGTTAAATAATAGGCCATGGGACTGAAATGTCTTTTGGGCCGTAAGATTGAACTTTCTGCGCTTCACATAACCGGATTTTTCCAGTTTGAACCTCCCCTCCTTGTATAAAACCGATGGTTAACGCCCTTGTATAAAACCGGTGGTTAACGCAGTTTCGAAAATGGCGTCTGACAGTGATGTGCGTCGTAAACAGAGAGTTGTTATCGAGTTCTTAACCGCAGAGAAGGAAACAGTTGGAAATATTCACAAACGTCTACAAAACGTTTACGGAGATGCTGTTGTTGATCGAAACACAGTTGGACGCTGGTCTAAACGTGTGAGAGCATCGGAAAGAGGGAGAGCCAGCCTCGATGATGAGCCACGCAGCGGTCGCCCGGCATCGGCTGTCACATCTCACACTGTGGAACGTGCTAACAGCATCATTCGATCAAATCGGCGCGTCACATACAAGGAGCTATCACTGGAGCTAGGAATTAGTGAAGGAAATGTGAATACGATAATTCAGCAAATGGGATACTCAAACGTGTGTTCACGGTTTGTTCCTCCCAACTGACTGAAGATCACAAAGGCCAAAGAAAAGAAACTGCTTCTGAGTCGTTGGTTCGATACGAAACAGAAGGGGATGACTTCCTTTCACGAATTGTGAATGGGGATGAGACTTGGGTACACCACTTTGAACCTGAAACAAAACGCCAATCCATGGAGTGGCATCACGCAGACTCCCCACGCAAAAAAAAGTTCAAAATGGCTCCCTCTGCAGGAAAGATTATGGCCACCATCTTCTGGAACCTGAAAGGGATGAGTCTGGTGGACATTATGAAGAAAGGACAATCAACTCGGAGGCATATATTGCTACCCTACAGAGACTCCAGAGACGTATAAAGCGAGTTCGACCGGAGAGAAAACTGGAAGACGTCCTTCTTTTGCACGATAACGCAAGACCACACAACAGTTTGCAAACAAGAGAGGCCATCGTAAAAATGCGCTTAACTGTGTTACTCCACCCTCCAAACAGCCCGGATCTGGCACCTTCAGACTTCCATTTGTTTGGGCCAATGAAGGATGCTATTCGTGGAAGAAAGTTTCAGAGTGACGATAAGGTTGTTGCGGAGGTTAAGAGGTGGCTCCAGCCGAACCCAGCGGACTTTTACCAGCAAGGAATAAAGGCCCTTCTTTCGAGGTGGAGGAAAGCCGTAGAAAAGAATGGAGACTATGTGGAAAAATAAAAACTTGTAAAAAAGGTATGCAACTACTTGTGTACAAAATTTCTGGAACTGACAAGGAAACTTGGAAAGAAAAAAAAAGATGGGGCAAAATATATTGAGTATTGAGTATGCTGTTTTACCCTAATATCTAACGTTTTTCCCGTTTACCCTATGTATACTGAGTTACACTGTGTACATCCGATCGAATACACACAGCCAACCGCATTATCCGGGCTATTCTTTATTGGGCGTGATTTAACAGTATTATTATACTTAAAGACTATGTTGATGCCAAGTGCTTTAAGTAAAGTCGGAAGATATTGAAAATTCACATGGTAAAGTAGGCTAAGGATATTTTTACGCTTAAATTCCTTTACAGATACACTATTATAATACTTATTCTTGGCTTTCCTAAAGCAGTTATCTAGAAATGAAATAGGATAACATAATTTAGTACCAATATTCATGATATTCCATAACTCGGAATCTAAAACTTCAAGACTCATAACTCTCAATGATCTAAGAAACATAGCAGAGAAAATAGAAGATTTAATCGAGGGATGATGGTCAGAATAAAAATGCACATAAGAGTTATTAATTATTAATAGGCTTAGGAAAAACTTCAACTTTGAACTGATTGAAGCATCTCCGAATTTTTAGATCCAGAAAAGATAAGCTTCCATCATTTTCTTTTTCAACCGTGAACTTAATGGATGGGACTAAATTGTTGAGCCTACCAAGAAATAAGTCATCATCCAAATTGTAGGCCAAAGGCATAAAATATCATCTATATACCTGTACCAAACAAGGTTAAAATTAACACTCGTAGGCAAAATTCTGCTTTCAAAAAATTCCATATATAAATTAGCTAATACCGGTGAGAAGGAATTTCCCATCGCCAATCCAAACGACATAACATAAAACTTATTTTCAAACTGAAATTTACAATTTTTGACCCAAAGCTTAATTAACTCAATAAAAGTGTTGTGTTGAACAGGGAAAACATATTCAGAGATCTTATCTTTTAAAAAAATCAAGTAGGTCATCAACAGGGACTTTTGTGAATAATGAGCATACATCAAAACTTACCAATTTGAAATTAGGATCATTAGGAAACTTCAGTTTGTCAATAAGATCCATGCTCTTTACAATATGTGATTTGGAAATAGTTTATTAACACCGTTAGTTGGCTCTAACTAACCATTTAGATAGCTTATAGGTTACAGAGCCTACTGAGCTAATAATAGGCCTCATGGGATTGTTAACTTTGGGTGTTTTTACTAAACCGTATAGATATGGTAGTGACGGATTGACACTGCTTAGAAAGGCCATTATAGCTATTTTTTAATATTTCTCTTAATTTTCTGTTAAACATTTTATTAACATCCTCCAGTGGGTCTCTGTTTAGAGGTTTGTACGTATCGCGATCACTCAGTAAAGTATTCATCTTTTCAATGTAACTGTTTTTGTCCATGATGACGATCGAATTAGATTTGTCCGCTTTAGTAACATGTAATGAATCATTATTTTTAAGTGTTTTTAGGGCTTTTTCAAACCTCAAAGCATAATTCGATTCATACCTCGTATTAAAAGCACTATACACTCAACTTTTGGCTAAAATCACCTCACTTTCGCATAATATACTGTATTACTGTTTTTCAAAAATGATAAAAGATTTAGCAATTAGTAAGCTGCTGGGCTTTTTCGGGACAGAGAATCCTAAGCCATAGCCTTTGGAAGCTGATTAAAAAGTCTTGGCCCCCTGACACCAAGCTATTTTCCTTCAGTGTTGAGGACGTCCCTTGTCGGCCCTTTAATTTGGGAACACTACACATTCTGCATTTCCTGTTTTCCAGCGTTGTTTGGGTGGTAATTGGGTTTAGTTTGAGGTTTGGTACCAGTTTTTCGATCATTTTCCATATGTATCATAGATTATGGTGTACCTCTCTCCTCTTCTTTCCAGTGAGTACAGATTTAGTTTTCGTAGTCTTTCCCAGTAGTTGAGTTCTTTGCAGCTATCAATCTTGGCTGTGAAATGTCTGCGTTTCTTCTAGTTTATTAATTTCTTCTTTTTTATATGGGGACGTCAAAACTGAGCAGTATTCAAGTTTTGGTATGATCAGTGTTCTCAACAGGGGAATCATTACTGTTTTGTCCCTCCTTTTGAACGTTCTTAGTACCTGTCCCGCAACTCTTTTTGTTTGTTTATTGCTATCTGATTTTGCGTCTCAAATTTCGCATTATCAGTCATTATTACCCCTAGTCCATCACTTTCGTGCTTCTCTGAATTTCCTGTCCATCTGGAGCATAATATGCAGTCTGTTTAAGTTCCTCATTTCTACCATATCTCAAGAGCTGAAATTTCTCGGTGTTAAATGTCATATTGTTGTCTTCTGAACATGTGTATATTTTGTTCGTGTCCCTCTGCAAGGCCTCCACTTCGTTTGCATCGCTGATTTTTCTGCTGATCTTTGTATCGTCCGCAAAGGATGTTACTATACTGTTGCTGTTTACTCCACTGTCTGTGTCTGTTAGGATGATAATGAATAGGAGTGGGGCCAGTACTGTACCTTGTGGTACTGAGCTGCGTACTTCTGATTCTGATGACAATACACCTTGAATTCTGACGACCTGTTGTCGTTCTCTGAGGAAGTTGTAGATCCATTTTCCTACTTTGCCTGTTATTCTCATATATTTCATTTTATGTGCTATTATAACCATGATCGCAATTGTCGAAAGCTTTAGCAAAATCCGTGTATATGACATCATAGTTTTCATTACCTTCAGGTGCATCTAGGATATTGTTATAATGCTCTATATGTTGTGATAGGCATGATCTTCCTGATCGGAATCTGTGCTGATTTTCGTTGAATCTCTCCAGTGTCTCCATGAAGTCATAGATTTTCTCTCTGACTATTCTTTCAAATATTTTGGTGAGGTGGGACATCAATGACACTGGTCTATAGTTCTTTGCTTGAGATCTATTCCCTCCTTTATATATAGGGGTAATGTTTGCTCTTTTCAAGATGCTTGGTATTTCCCCAGTGTCTAGGGACCTTCTCCATATCCAATATAAGGTGTAGCTATTTCATTTTTACAGTTTTTAATAGTGCGTTCCATTTGCCCGGAACTACGTTTGAATGTAATTCCATTTGTCCTATAGCTCTCGATACAACTTCTGGGGTAAAATTAAAGTCTGTTATACATTCTCCTTGTAATTTCTCTTCGAAGAACGCATCTATATCAGGTATCGCTTTGTCACTTTTTGGGGTACTGAAGACTGATTCATACTGGGCTCTCAATATTTCAGATAGTTCTTTTAGATCAGTGGTTCTTAACCTTTTTACTACCATGCCCCCTCTAGGAATTGGTCCTTCCCTCCACGCCCCCCTTCAATCAAAATAACATTCTCAATATTAGCCCATGCTCTCGTTAAGAGAATAACAAATACAATTAGAGAAATTCCTGTTTCTAGGGGGGCGCGCCCCCCCGGTTAAAAACCACTGTTTTAGATCGTCTATTAGTTCAATATTTCCTTTCCTAAAGGGCCCGATAGTAGCGCGCGGTTCTTTTTTTTTTCCGTTTCGCATAGCTGTAGAAGTATTTTGGATTTTCCTTTATTATTCACAAAAGTCCCTGTTGATGACCTACTTGATTTTTTTAAAAGATAAGATCTCTGAATATGCTTTCCCTGTTCAACACAACACTTTTATTGAGTTAATTAAGCTTTGCATCAAAGATTGTAAATTTGTTTGAAAATAAGTTTTATGTTATATCGTTTGCATTGGCGATGGGAAATTCCTTCTCACCCGTATTAGCTAATTTATATATGGAATTTTTTGAAAGCAGAATTTTGCCTACCATTATTAATTTTAACCTTGTTTGGTACAGATATATGGATGACATTTTATGCCTTTGGCCTACAATTTGGATGTTGACTTATTTCTTGGTAGGCTCAACAATTTAGTCCCATCTATTAAGTTCACGGTTGAAAAAGAAAATGATGGAAGCTTATCTTTTCTGGATCTAAAAATTCGGGGATGTTTCAATCAGTTCAAAGTTGAAGTTTTTCGTAAGCCAACCAATAATAACGCTTATGTGCATTTTTATTCTGACCATCATCCCTCGATTAAATCTTCTATTTTCTCTGTTATGTTTCTTACAGCATTGAGAGTTATGAATCTTGAAGTTTTAGATTCCGAGTTATGGAATATCATGAATATTGGTACTAAATTATGTTATCCTATTTCATTTCTAGATAACTGCCTTAGGAAAGCCAAGAATAGGTATTATAATAGTGTATCTGTAAAGGAATTTAAGCGTAAAAATATCCGTAGCCTACCTTACCATGTTAATTTTCAATATCTTCCGACTTTACTTAAAGCAAATGGCATCAATGTAGTCTTTAAGTATAATAATACTGTTAAATCACGCCTAATAAAGAATAGCCCGGATAATGCAGTTGGCTGTGTGTATTCGATCGGATGTACACAATGTAACTCAGTATATATAGGCCAAACGGGAAAAACGTTAGATATTAGGGTAAAACAGCATAAATATGCGTGTAGACCAGTAAATAATTCTAATGCATTGTTTAACCATATGTATAGATGTAATCATATTATCAAGTGGGATAGTTCTAAAGCGCTCGTTAAAAACAGAGATATAATTGACAGGAATATTCTAGAATGTGCATTTATCCATTTTAAAAATAATTTCAATAACAATGCGGGAATGTATAAAATTGACAATATCCTGTTAAAATACCTTTTGCCTTTAATCAACTCTTGTTAATCATGTGCTAATCTTTTTATTTCTATGTCCCGTTGTACATACTGTACATATGTACAGTATATATTTTCGTCATCTGGCCTTGTCCCTTCATTCCCTGACAAGGTGTACTTCTGAATACACGAAAGGCCTTGGGATCATTTTTTTTCCTTGTGGGTTTGCATCATTCATTCATTCATTTCACGTGTTTAATTGTGAAATTCATTCCATATATATATATATATACACTGTAAAGGATGTATACACACTTCGCTACACAACGAACAAATCCATATTGTTTCATCTCAATTTCCCGACTGGTTATACAGGGTGTCCCAGAATTAACTATCTATTTCAATGAAATCGGACAAATTTTTTAAAAACACACTTTTATTTATGTTTATCATGTTTAATATGTGTTAAAAATGTATAAATTTCTAAATTTTTTTCATAATTTTATTTTCAGAATTTTTTCATAGTTTTTCATAGTTTTATTTTCATTCTCTTTCAGAACCCTATTAATAAATGACACAAGAACGCATCTTTGTTGTAACATCCCGTATCAAAGGAATGCAATGTAATGAAATCAGAGAAAAATTTACAAGAAGATTCCACAGAACCTGTCCTACAGACAAAGCGATTCGTGAACTTGTGAACAAATTTAAAAGAACTGGATCCGTACACGACGAGGTGGGAAGAGGACGCCGAAGGACAGCACGTAACAGTACCGAACAGGTACGACAATTGTTTGAGGATGAACCAACAACTTCGGTTAGGGAGGCCGGTCGAAGACTCAACATATCCAAGACAACAGTTCATAGAATCTTGCGTTTGACACTGATGAAAAAGGCTTTGATACGGGATGTTACAACAAAGATGCGTTCTTGTGTATTCATTATTAATAGGGTTCTGAAAGAGAATGAAAATAAAACTATGAAAAACTATGAAAAAATTCTGAAAATAAAATTATGAAAAAAATTTAGAAATTTATACATTTTTAACACATATTAAACATGATAAACATAAATAAAAGTGTGTTTTTAAAAAATTTGTCCGATTTCATTGAAATAGATAGTTAATTCTGGGACACCCTGTATAAACACGTTGATGGAGCAACTGTACTCTTGATCGCATTACGCTATTCACTGACGCAGTATAACTAAACTATAATAATAATTATATATAAAGTGAAAAGCATTATTTTTAACACGATTAACAACAAAATTATCTAATTTCCCAATTCTAAAACGTAGAGAGAAAGAACTGATGTCGTTACACGCTTTCTAAGTCGCGCGAAATGACATAATTCGGGTAAAGTTATTGAGGATTTTTTATGATAAAAACTTGAAACTTGATTGAAATTTATTCGTGTTCCCCTTCTGCCGTTTCCGCCTCCGTTGCCGTCGAGGACTTAAACTTGTTTTATTCGGTAGACCCCAAATGGCAGTACTAAAATGCCCAAAATGTTTACGAATGACAACTACGTCAGTGTTGCAACTATTGACAACAAATCGACGGGTGGTGAGTCAGGTTGCCGCGGGAATGTAGTGCAAGCATCAATAATTCTCTGTTGGAGTTCGGAGTTCGCGGATAGTCGCGGGTTTTGTGACGTAAACCTTGGCCTTCAACACACACACACACACACACACACACACACACACAACAGGAAATAAACCTGTGGGTGTGAGATCTGAAGAGTTTGATGGATATTCCACTGGCTCCCATCGTCCCATCAGACAAATACCCATCGAAGCGACAAGACTATAATCGACACTTTAAAAAAAACTAACTTAACCTAACTTAGCGTAACCTAGGAAAGCTAACCCAACCAAACTTAATCTAACCCACAGTATACTTGTCAACAGAGATTCAAGTAGATCAGCTGTCTCAATCCCGGTTCCATCTACATCCCAGGAAAATGATATCCAAACCTTATTGTATATCATGATAAAAATGTAAGGCAGCGCCAACTTATTGGAAAACACTTTTTCATCGTTACACTGAATGGCGTGCACAACGCTGCTTATCACGACACTGAGGTAACGGTTACGGCTCATTGTCTCATTAATGAAGAATGACACGATAAGATCGGCGGGAGAGAACAATCCATTCTCTGACCGCCGATAGATTTACATCCATTGCTACATAAAGTACGCCTCGTCGAACCACGGAATTGGGTCGATTAATGTTCGGTTCTGATGGGCTCTGTTCAAAAAACGCTCGCCGGATTGAATCATTCATTCTTGGTTATCTTCATTTGATGTCTGTAAGAGATTGAACGGTTTCCAATTTGTTTCCTGGAGAATTCGGTGCTACGACGCGACGTAGTTACGGGCTTTCGAAACACTGAAACAACATGCCTTTCCAATGGTAGAGAACGAAAGTGTGTATACATCATTCTGCGACATTACATATATATATATACTGTATATCTTGCTCCTGAAGCATCGTGCAGTTGAACCTATAAAGACAGAAATTACTGCAATGCAAACTAACGACATATGCACGAAAATGTATACAGACCGAATTGTTCATTAGCTTACGATAAAATATTATTGCCTCCATTCGTAATGATCCACGTACGGAAGCCTTATTATTATTAGTACGTTGACTCTCTCTGTATTTGGCAATGATGCTACGAGTTGCTCATACCCAGATTGGGTGTATGGGCAAAGTAGTACTTATATATATATATATATATATATATATATATATATATATATATATATATATATATATTATATAATTGAACTCAGAATGGTCCCCTGAGGTTTTTTCATTATACACACAGACCGTGCATGGAACAAGGAACTCTTCTGAGGCCTCTTTGCGAAGGTGCTGGCCTGGATAGTGTTCGATGTACCGCGACAGTCGTTGCCGATAGAATAGACAAACTGAGCGCGTTTAAGGCTCCTGGGACAGACCAGTTTCTCCCCAGTGTTGCGGGAGGTGCGCGACCAGGTGGCTCCCCACCTGGCTACAGTCTTCAACAAATCGTTGGAGACGGGCCAGGTGCCTGGTGACTGGAGGGAAGCCAACGTGACCCCTATCTTTAAGAAAGGGGATCACGAAAGTCCAGGGAACTATCGTCCCATTAGTCTCACTTCAGTTGTAGGTAAATTATTAGAGGGGATAATAGCGGATAGGATCGTTGACCATTTGGATTCCTACAAGCTGCTTGGGGACTCCAAACATGGGTTTAGACGGCATAGGTCGTGTCTCACCAACTTGCTCGAGTTTTTCCACGTCATGTTGGGTGAGTATGATAAGAGTAGGGCGATTGATATACTTTATCTCGACTTTCAGAAAGCCTTTGATAAGGTACCTCACCACCGGCTAATGGCGAAAGTCCGCGCGCTGGGTATCGGTGGGGGAAGTAGGTAGGTTGATTGAAAACTGGCTGAAGAATAGGCGGCAGAGGGTTGTAATTAAAGGGGTTAGTTCGGGTTGGGCCTCGGTCACTAGTGGGGTTCCTCAGGGTTCCGTTTTGGGGCCACTGTTGTTTATCATTTACATAAATGATATCGACGGTGGCATCGTCAGTCGAATTGCCAAATTCGCTGATGACACCAAGCTTGGGGCCAATGTTAGGACGCCGGAGGCGATCAAGCAACTGGTGCGGCCCTAGGTAGGATAGGAGAGTGGTCCGAAAAATGGCAAATGCCGTTTAACTTGGGTAAATGCAAGGTGATGCACATTGGCTACGCCAATCCCAAGTCGGACTACTCGATGTTGGGGAGTAATATCGAGGCGACTGATTTGGCAAAGGACTTGGGTGTGCTAATTAGCAGCGACCTTAAGTTTACGAAACAGTACGTAGAGGTGGAAAAGAAAGCCCAGAAGCTGTTGGGTTATATCAGGAGGCAATTTCAGTTTCGGAACAAGGAGATTGTGCTCTCTCTGTACAATTTCCTGGTTCGGCCGCACCTGGAGTATGCTGTGCAGTTCTGGTCGCCCACCCTCAAGAAAGATATTGAGAGGCTGGAGCGAGTGCAGGCGAGGGCCACAAAGTTAATCCCTTCCGTTAGGCATATGGGCTACAATCGACGGTTACCCGCCCTGAACGTGTTTTCGCTGGAAACTCGGAGGCTGCGCGGTCAACTGATCGAAGTTTTCAAGCTCTTACGCGGGTTCAACAATGTCGATTTTAGAAGCATGTTTAGTTTAAATGATAACCCAACTCGCAACAATGGTTGGAAGTTGGATTTGAAACGGTTTAGGACTAGTGTGTGTGGGAATTACTTTACGTATAAGATCTGTGACACGTGGAACAGTTTACCTTCAGAAGTTGTGAACAGTTCCTCTGTGGATCACTTCAAGAAAAGGTTAGACCAAATTTTGCACACTATTTGAGCGTGTAAAAAATTTTCCCTGGCACTCGTTGCCATTGGTACCTCCTCACTATGGGCCGCAAGGCCTTTTGAGGTACTTCTTTTCCTTGTAACTCCTTGTAACTCTCTCTCATATATATATATATATATATATATATATATATATATATATATATATATATAATCTCGAGTGAATATTGCGAATACCTAACTCCATTCCGAGTAATTAAGCAGATTCTTAAATAGATTTAATTTCTTATCAACTCCAGTTTATGGGATAATTCCCACCGTCTTCCAAGGAATCTAATTTTGGCTTCGACTTCTCGGAATTTTAGACTATCGCCGAGTCAAAAAGGTTAAGATTTAAGTTATTAATTAAAGCCTTTCATGCCCGAATTATGTTCAAGATTAAAACAATTTTATATCTTATGTTATTCTTCTATAAGGACTAAAATCTCGTAAAATTGTACGATTAAATTTATAACCGTGGGCGTGAAAGGGTTAATTAACGCTTGGTTCCTTTATATACGAGAGGTATTTTGATGAAAAAATCTTCAAAGACAAATGGGTATTCGAAACGTCGATTGTCGACTATTTGCTCGTAAGCGGTTTTAAACACGTTCTAACACGTCATCTTCAGCGATGACACTTCGTTTGGAATCAGATGTTAATTACGAGCGTATGAAGGTAAACTCCCGAGTAATAAAATCGATCAGTCAATGTGGGCCCAGTATTCATCCAATACTGGGCCCTTTTTGAACGTACGTTGCCGCTGAAACAAGCAAAAAATAATTATCGGAAAACACTTTCTGACATGAAACCTGACGCGTGTCAATTAATTGACTTATAAAAAAGATACGCCAATTTTTGCTAGATTACATTTCTAAATTTGTATAATATTCCTTCAAAAATTAAAAAGTTAAAAAGTTAAAAAGTTACGCCACTGAAGAAATATCTTCAAAAGTTAAAAAGTTATTCCACTTTCAAATTTGGTACAACTTTTAACCGCGTTTTCTGGCGTTTTTTACTTTTGTCGTTTAGCCACTTCTCCCTTGGAAGGCCTCAAATACACAAAAGTAGAAGTACCACGTAAAGTAGATCGTCGATAGACAATCTGGCAATATCTTGTATAAAAATATTAAAAGTGATACACGATAAGCAAATACCGAAAATTTATCTTTTAATTTAAATAGTGAAGAGCATTTAAAATGCAAATGCTGAAAAATTAGCCGTCAGTGACAGACGTTTCGTTAAAATATAATACAGTGTTGCCATCAAAAGCTCCAGTGGAGCGTCTGTTTAGTTTCGGGAGGAAAATGTAGTTCGCCTTAAATAAAGATGATTATCCGATGAAAAATTTGAAAAGCTTTTTTCAGTTTTAATTCATTTCTTACGAAAATAATTAGTTATCATTGTTTCAAGGCATTAAAGCAGCTATATATATATATATATATATATATATACCTAATTTTTTAGTCTATTAATTTGTTTTGATAAAAGTATAGGATATACACTCGATGCCGTAAGTCCTGTCCCTCGTACATGCAAAAGCGACCATGAAAGACAGGCGCTACAGCTTCAAAAATTTAAATTTAACAACGTCACTCAGTTACCATGGAAACCAATATATGCGTTTTGAAATAAACCATTAATATGGAAGAGTATTTTAGAAAACAAAGTATATTATTATAACCGAGCAAAGCCTTTTAACTTTAAAAGCATACCTGTCACAATCTATTATTTTTTTATCTTTACAATTCGCTTTCAAACAAATTATTTTATTAAAAAGCTATATACTGGTTTCCATGGTAACTGGAGAACTTATATCTTTGAAATGGTGCGTCTCTATCTTTCATGGTCTATTTTGAGCGAACGAAGAGCAAGACTTATGAAATCGGGTATATATTATTATTTTGTACCCAAGTTGTGTATCATAAATACAATACGTATCACTACTTTCTATCTTCCTTCTGATTTCAAAAGCATCGTGTATCAGTTTCCGCCCGCCCCCCACCCCACCGCCCCTGCAATGATTATTCCCTCTTCTCAACTTCATTATTATCATTATTTTTATTATTATTATTATTATTTCACACCATTTTGTTAGATTTTAAAGACTTCATTCTCCTGAACCGCCCAATCCGAAACGTGATCTATGTCGATCCCTGAATCAAATACCGTGCTGTATGTTCGAGGGAAGTCGCTATGTCAACAAATATGGCCGTTATCGACGTAATAAAAATTAAGGCAGTCTTTAACAACTACCGAAGTTACTTATACGTTACTATCATTCCTAACACAAAGTTGTTGTTTTTTTGTTTTGTTTTTTAACTAATTAATGTTAACAATTTCCCCCACAAAAAAAAACAACCCAAAAAAGAAATAAAAAATAAAAACAGAAAACGTATTACTCATTTTTCATTTTATGCCGTCATCAAATGCCAGAAAAATATCTTCCACCATTAAAATTTCAACATAAATCCTTCAGACTTTTTCTTTTAGTTCACCCTTTATGAACGGGTTTTACGTTTTCTTTTTTAGGTACAACGCTTTAAATAAATAAATAAATATATTAAACTGAAATATTTATAATGTTTGCGAGTTATTTTATGGATATATAAACTATTATTTTTTAAGCTTGTGTTAAAATTGAGGACGACTCGATGAGAAAGTTTGGAGAAAACGCTTTTTTTATCATATATAATGATCATTTTTTCACCCGCATTAGAATTTTAATTCATAAAAAGTGAAGTAACTCGTCTATTACGCTACGGCAGCCTTTACACATCCACTTGTTTTAGGTTAGGTTAGTTTAGCTTAACCTGAATTAACCTAACCTAGCCCCTTGCACCTCAGAAGCCTTCTCGATCATCGCTCACCAAGCATTCTATAATGCCACAAACTCGTTCTATCGTTATCCTACCACACACTTTAACCCACTACACTCAACAGACTTACACCTCCGTAATTCTTACATTCACTCTTTCACCTTTTCATTTTATACAATGAAAATTTCTTAAAAACATCAAAAAATTACTAATCACTAATAATTGAGCTTTGTTGTTTTTAAATTTTATTAGCGCCACCAAATCAGTAATGTTTTACGTTTTTCACCAAGTTTTCGTTTCTAGGCGAACTTTTTACCGAAACTGTACCATTATAACCCAGTTTTTAAGTTGCCAGTGCCAACTCGTAAGCTACCTATTAATTTTTCTGCGTTATTGACAGTAAAACCTTTTCAACCAATCACTTATATTGCTAAGCGAAAGGTTGGACCCAATCCCCGTACCTCGCTCCATGGTACTGAAACCACTGATTTGACCATGTACTCATTCATATAATATATACCCATCGGTTTAGCTGTTCCAAAGAAAATAATTTACAATTTTACATTTAAATCTTCATCAGTACTACTACAATTACTGCTACTACTACAACAACAACAACAACAACAACAACAACAACAACAACAACAACTACTACTACTAAATAATAATAATAATTAAAGGTAACTACGGTATATTAACACTGTAATAAAGTAGTAATCGTCAACTACTACTACTAAATAATAATAATAATTAAAGGTAACTACGGTATATTAACACTGTAATAAAGTAGTAATCGTAAATTATACATTGATACAGTTTTTAACTTTTAATATTTTAAACATAAATAGTTAGGAAAATTACATCAAAAGTCTTAAGATAATGTCTTTACAAAGGCCATGATGGTTACAGGGTGGACAATAAGTTGTTAAATTCATTTGATCCGTTGCGTTTAGGAAAAGTGATTTTTATATCAAAGTTAGCCTGAATGTGATGCGAGATAAATACAATGGACAGGATTTATTTTTCTCTTTTTGTAATAAATATCCTTTTGTAGTCTTTTTTCTGTGAATTAGGGTGTCACACAAAATCTCTTCGCGTGCCACGCTGTGGCACGCGTGTCTTTGGTTGCCGACCCCATATATATATATATATATATATATATATATATATATATATATATATATATATATATTATATATATGGTAGTCAGCTGACTGGTTGGTTAGGTTAAGCTCATGTTTTCTGCCCATGAAGGGTCATTCAGAGGAGACGTATCCCCACAAACCGGAGAAAAGACGAACACCCTCCACAAATCGTAAGAAATGATGAACACACACACACACACAGTATTTTCCCCCCTACAAAAAAAATCGAACAGTAAACTCACCAATGTTTCCCATCTCAGCAGGGAAATTGTAAACAAATCAAGAATTATTGACGTATTCCTGTAGGTTAGGTTAATTAAGTTCCGTAATGCGGGATTAAGTTACTTTTAGGCTAGCCGTACACAGGATCGTCTTGCGACTTACGATTGACGATTTGGGTCGTGACGACTCGAATCGCGTGCGATTTTACATTGACACAATCGGAGCCCTGCACACTGCAGCGAGCGGCAGCGACCGCGACGCGATTCCCCAGAATCGCGTCGCGGTCGCTGCAGTGTGAGGGGATCCCATTCTGTCACTGTAAAGTCACACGCGACTCGAGTCGTCACGACCCAAATTGTCAGTCGTAAGTCGCGAGACGATTCTGTATGCGACTGGCCAAAGAGTGTCAGTGATCCTGACTTGTCCCAAATTTGGAGATTACCACCTCTCACCAGAATTGGTCGGTTACAATTCATGGCATTATTGTGGCTCAAATGTTGTTTGGCACGTTTTGGCACTCACTCTAACATTAAACCTTTCCTTTTCTTCTTTTAAGGTTCGTTGGCACGTCGACTGTGGTTCCCGCGACCTTACAGAAGCTTTCTGGATCCCCTTCCCAAAGGCAACCTACCTAACGACGCGTACAACGCGGATGACTTCCAAACAAAAACCACCTTACTAAGACCACCTGTTTACCCCCAAAACGGTCCAATTCCCTCCTATAAACCATTCGGGTATCGATACTAATAATGATAAATGCCCCATTTATAACTACTTAACTCTATACTATATATATAGTAAACCGTCAGAAACAAGTATAATATTCGCTTTGATTATTTGCAGTAGTATACCATTAAAACTACAATTTTCTTCGTAATCGTAACCCATTTAAAAGAAAATGGATATCAAATACAGAATTGTAAATTAATGAACAAATACTTCACAAACCTCCGTAAACAATATTTGTGTTAATAATATTACTAATATTAATAATGATAATAATAATAACTTCGTATGATGGAATAATATAATGATATACAGATTCCAATTTAACCTTATGTATAACCAAATAAACAAAGTGAGGCATGACAAATATTTGCCCATTCTCCGATACAAACAAACCTCAGCGCCATCTTGGGGCCAACTTCTTGTTTCGGAAAATCCCATTTTACATGTAGTGAACAAAAACTAAGAAAAAAAGGAGCAGTCAAGCTTCAATGCCCATATATATATATATATATATATATATATACCCTATTACTCTCACTAGATTACTAAAATAAATTCCTTGGGCTTTAAACCTGTATCGTGTGTGTGATATATATATTACTCCATGTCCATACATATACGTACTTGCACGTACACAGAAAAATGTGTACACCTACGTACAGTATGTGTACAGATTTTAGAAATTGACATATCTTAAAAAAGAAAAAATTATATATATATATATACACACACACACGAGTATATAGTACATGTGTGCGCGTGTCGTTCTAATAATTAATAATTGAATTAGAATACTTTTATTTAATAATTCAAAAATAAAATATAATTGACGAAATCAAATTAATTTTATAAATTTTAAATTTACTTTTTTTTATCTTTAAAAAAGAAAATTTTAATTTAATTTAATTTTTTAAATACGTTCCACCTAAGAGAAAAATATATGAAAAATAAAAATAAAAATGATTCCGTTAGAATAGAGAGTAAATGTTTACCCTACCCCGATCATACCCACCAATTCGACTAAATTTAGTGTGTGTGTATATATATATATATATACTCAACAGCTGTATCTAAGTTTATAACTAGGGTTTGTCTTCCAATGTACTGTGTCTTAAAATATAGGAAATATATGGACAATATATTAAATATATATATATATATAAATAATGATTATATATGCAATATATTGAAAACTATAAAAATGTCCCTTTTCTCTAACATTATTATATAATATAAATAAATTTACGTCAAAAATGTTAGTTTATTATCCTGTTCTACTCAAATGAAGTAAAAAAAATATTCATTGCAGGTACTGGCACTCGGTGCCAACTACATTACAGGCATTGGCACTAAGTGCCAACTATTTAGAAATGTTCATTGAATACTATATCCCTGAAAAATTAGTACCAGTTAAATATGTATGTGGATCTCAAATGTTCTGGTGATAAAATTTTTTATTATTTGACCGACTCATTTAAACCACGCCCCTTTGTTATAACTGACCCAGGAACTTACGTTACGATGTCTGTAGGTATGTTTTTTCTTAAAAGTGCAACTACACTAAAAACATTTGTCCGTATACGCATCTCTAAAGACAGTTGTATCCATACAAATATGTACGAAGACTTTTGTCCGCAGACAAACGTACCGAATTATTCATCTGGACACACCATTCTTCAACCTGCTGACGCTTCATTTGTTAATATATCGATGCTAAAATGGAACAACTTGATGTGAGTTCAGGTATTGTTATAATTAGTATGCTAATGAAACAAAATATCCTATTTACGTTTCTCTCAGAATAAGGAACAAAAAGTCCAAAAGATTCCGTTTGTGAAATTCCTCCTCTTTTAAAAGAGCATTCCATTTACACCGAATGCTCACACGCTGGTTTTTGCCGATTTTAAAGGAATGAACGAGTCAACCATTTATTGTTTATTCTTTAGGAAAATTTCATACAAACAGAATTACGTTTGTAATAATTAAAATAAATTAAATTTCTGTCGAGTCATTTCAAGCTTAAGCGAAATTTGTTTACTTTTCACCAATATGTTCTTTGGAACTGTCCCGGGATTTATTCCTCTCATCTTCAGTCGAAAATGGAACGAGGAATTCCTCAAACACCACCATTTAATCCACCAACAATGAAGAACGTTTGTTCCAAAACTGTTTACACTGTTAACGATATTCAGAGAAAAAAAACACGTCATTTGGAACAGGAATTTCATGAGAAATGCCCAGTAAACGTTTTCTCAGAAACTTCACAAGGATGAATGACATCATCTGATTTTGAGCCACAAATTTCGATTCGCAAACTGAGTAAAAAGTGTTTAACTTTTTGTTTCAAAAACTAAAATAGAAATTACGACCTTGAAATACATTTAAAATAATCAGAAATATTTTAATAACTCCCCACCTGCTCGTACTTGAATCCGTTCACTGATAAAAATATGAGAGGTTTGTAAAAAGAGAACATAACTATATAACATTTACTGTAGGTTTTCAGTAAATTTACTTCTGAATCATCGGTCCTTTTATTTATTTATTTACATCTGTGTTTGAAAAGTCTCATAAAAAAGCTTGTCAAAACCAACACCTCTTGTAACCACTCCATTTTGAACTATTATTTCTTTTCATACCACGTTTGGGTTGCAGTGCGCAGTAAAGCAAACTAAATTAATTTGTACGTATGCGCCAATGACTGCTTACGTATGAATAATTTTATTGTTCATATTTGCAGCTCTCTCTCTCTCTCTCTCTCTCTCTCTCTCTCTCTCTCTATATATATATATATATATATATATATATATATATATAACACGTGAAATGTCTGAATAAAAGTCCAATACAGTAGACTTGATAATTGTCTGGAGACTTATACGGGTCTCCAGACATGTGAATCCAGCCAAAAGCCTTTCGTGTGGACATACATACCTTAAGGCCCAATTATATATAATATATATATATATATATATAATATATATGTGTGTATGTGTGTGGGGTCGCGCGTCTTAAGGTACCTAAGCGCCACCACAGGCGAAAATGTGTTTTTGATGGATATCACTATTTTCACCCTTCCTCTATCGCGTGGTTTGGGTTATAATGACCTTACGACACTAGAAGTATGGTTGAAAACCTTATGAAGCGAACTACTTTTTTCACCTCTATTGCCAGCCAAAGGTTCACCCAAAGTTTGGCATAATAAGAAAATAAAATTTTTTAAAAAAATATATATATAAAATATAAAATATGAAAATCTATTCCAAAAACTCATCAACATCTTCATTAGCATACTTAGAACTCTAATTTAGCCAAAAATGAACGTTCTACCTCAATTAATAACAGAGATATTATTGCAAGAATATTGCTGAATTTTGGAGGCGATTTCTGGCGAATTTTAATTTTGGCGCTTAGGTACCTTAAGACGCGGGACCCCTCATATATATATATATATATATATATATATATATATATATATATATATATATACCGTAAAATTCGGTGTACAAGTCGACGTGGTGTATAAGTCGACCCAAGATTTTAGTCAAGAAATTCGTGTTTCAAGATATATCCTTTGTATAAGTCGATCCCCCACTCCTCCACTAACCAACCAACCATTCATTCAAAAAATGTGGGATTAGTAATCAAATGGATGGGATGGAAGATGATTTGTTGTGGAGAGATAGTGATAACGAAGAAGATGCAGTAAACAATTTAAGCGATTCCAATTCAGATTCAGATACATATGGCGACCTTGATCCTAATCCTAACAAAATTTTTAAAGTTTTTTATGTCTTTTAACCTTTTAACTGTTTTTAATAAATAAAGTGTAATTCAATATCTGTATTTGAGCTCATTCTTGATCATGTGCACCAGTTTACCTCTCTTGGATTAAGGTTCTGATTTCATACTTGTTGTATAAGTCGACCCTAAAATTTAAAGATATTTATTAAGGCTTTAAACATCGACTTGTACACCGAATTTTACGATATATATATATATATATATATATGGTCAGACAAAATCTACATCCGTTCTAATAGAATTAAAAGGAAATACAAAACTATTTCTCTAAAACGTCTCTTCGTGTTTGTACAAAATTCATATACTTTCGTGAAGTGGAAAATAAAAGAGTAAAAACGCCCCCTCCCTCCCCATAGACGAAGAAGAGAGCCAAAATTAAGGTCCAAGGTTTTCGAGATGCCTGGACACTCCGCATTTAAAAGATTGAAGGTCATAGACAGGGGGGAAAGATGGATTGAGGAAGATTGTTCCAGAGTTCACCGGTTGAGTAGATGAAAGATTGGGAAATTAAGAATTTGTGCCAGACTCTATCAGAAGCTTTTGATATGTTTAGCGCAATAGCAAATGTTTCACCGAAATCTCGAAAGGAGCGTGACGAAGAGTCAGAGATACGTAAGATCGCCAGTAGAGCTTCTGTGAAAAAACTATGTAGGGCTATGGGTTGATTGCCTGATACCCTCATCCGTTGGAAATTTCCAGCAGATTTCAGTGGAGAGCTAACGACAAAAGCCCTATTTTTTTTCGTTAGAGATTTATGTATATGTAGGTCTTCAAAGGACCTCTTTATGTTTAATTGCCTTCGGTATTTGCGCTGCCTAATGGTAAAGAAAGGAATTGCCTTACCTTATTATTTCGTTGGGCCTCGCTTCTGTTTCGATGTAGGGCCGTGGTACGATGGAGCTACACAATGAGTTGACTCGATGTAACTAATATAGGCAGTCACTATTTAAACACCTGAAGGAACAGGCCTATCCTTCTTATAGTTATTAAGTTTTATTTCAAGAGGATTTCACTCAGAACTTATAGGAAGATAAAGGACATCTTCCTTGCTAAAAGCATCGCTGTAACAAACAGCTCCGAGCGAGCCGATATAATATAATCTTCGTATTTTTATTATGTGCTGATTTCGCAAAGTTCGTTGACTCGTCTCTCGATGTAATTTTCATGAGTCGGTAGTGGGAAATTTTGAACACGAAATAATAAATTTGGTTTTCTTATCGTTATGCAGGCCCGATGCCTACATATGGGTTGTATGTACGTATGGCAATTATTTCACTCCCAATAGGCTATGTCGCCGAGGCAATTTTGTAGATATTTAATTCAATTAATTAATAATTTATATTTAATTAAGAAATAAAGGTACCACATACGATACCATGTTGTAAGCGTGTATAGTTTTTCCATAGCTTCCCTCGCCGAACCCATACTGACGACCCGAAAGAAGACTGAGAAGAGAAGCGTTTAAGAATCTTCCTATTAAGGATAGATTTAAAAACTTTAGAAAGTCAAGAAATCAAAGCAATTGGACGATAGTTGGAGGGTTGAAAGCGGTCAACCCTTTTTGGGGACAGCCTGAATGAAAGAGAACTTCCAGTAAGAAGGCAAAATACCAGATGAAAGACAAAAGCGAAAACGCTTACCTTGGCAGGGTGTCAGCACAGAAGCGCAGTTCTTGAAAAAAAAGGAGGAACGCCATCAGGACGGTACGCTTTCCTAAAGAACTAAATTGCTCCCGAAAAAATATCTAACATTAATTATTCTGTTTTCATACTTATTCTGTAGGTTAATATTTAATGAAACAGAGAATCATTTAATAAATTTAACGTAAAAGTTTATATTTTTGTAAAGATGAATATGATAATATTGAAATTTTGTTAATATATTTCTAGATTATGGGAGTATACTTTTGCATAAAAGTTAGTTCCTACTTCAGTAGCTAGGTGGCGAGTGCCTAACATTCATTTGGCGGGATTACGCGATAAATAATGTAAAATACCGTGAGTTTCCTATCTTACTATACATAATCTTTGGTTATGATGATTGACGATGCAAAATTTGGAAGAAAAAATGGAGATAACAGTTACCAAAGCAAATTGAATAAATGGACGGATAATGAGAATCTTTAAAAGAAGGGAGAGGCCTTTGGAGGCCTTTTCCTCACGAGTGTAACTCGCTTCCATATTAGCCATTGCGTTATTCTACCCGCAACAAAAAAAAAAGGTCCCAAAATAAGACATTAATTTGAACATTTGTTTTAGTCCCAATGTATCACTTTTGTAAATTTAATTTAAAATACATTTTCCTACGAGACCAGACTTATGAGACACCCTGTACGAAACAGCCAATATCAGTGGATGTAAAAAAAAAACGATTCAATTACTGGGAAATATTATATAAATTAAATCTGTATTCGTTGAAAACAAAGGAGAGAGAGAGAGAGAGAGAGAGAGAGAGAGAGAGAGAGAGAGAGAGAGAGAGAGATACACCATAATTTAGGCATGGAAAATAATTGAAACACGATTTTTGCAACAAACTGTCATTATCAAAACAAATTGCGAAATTTGCAAAGAAGAAGTTTATAACCAATTTAATTGAGCCGAAATCGAAACCAGGAATAGATTCTCTTTTAATTAAATAATTGCTTTGAAGTCAAAAAACAAAAATTATTCAATGAAATGTTGAAATGAGTCCATGGAATCGAAACCAAACTAGACATCTGCTTTAGGGTAATCTTAGATAGGAAAAGACGAAGAAAGCAATTTTCTCCTTCAACAACCTAACTCCAATCAGATTGGATCACGAGCTAGAAACTTTTAAAAGACTATATATGTAATTTTGTGTGTGTGTGTGTGTGTGTGTGTGTGTGTGTGTAAATCTGTTGTAAGCCATACAAACGCGAAATTCACATCAATTTTAACACTATTTCGTACCATTACAATGACATATTTAATCCATTTCATAACAGTGAACAACACCAGCTTTAAGTATGACCAAAATGCACCTGTTGACTGCTTTTGCATGACCTTACCTAATGTATACCACCAATTGCAAAGTAAAAAACAAAAAAAAGAAGCATGTTTTCTCCGTCAATTTCCTTGCCGAGATAAGAGAGACCAAAAAGACACGAGGAAAAAACTTGTTTCAAACACGTCAGAAGCGTGTTGAAAGCAAAACGCGCAAATGAACGTTTTGTTTCCTATTATCTCGTTACGAGAGAAGTCGATGCTTGACTCATTCAAAGAAAAAGATAAAATGAGACGTATCTCTCTTTAATTTAAGACCCACGCGTTTCGGGAACGGTACAGCTGTAACTCTTATCAATGGTAAAATACTGATGAAAACCGGTGCCTATAACGTGAAACAGAGCGACAAAAGTTACGTACATTTTGAGGCACGATTCTTTCTTATCGGAACTGCGTGCATGAACCCGGTTAGGGGTTACACTTCCTGGAAAATGCTGAAGGAAGTTTCCCGTTGCGAAGATGATAAGAAGAAGCACCAGTGAAGGAAGATTAAACAATTTTTCTGTTATTTAAAATGCAATTTCTAAATAGACAAACACGAAGCGTTGTTCCATTTGTTTCACGAGTTGTGATGACGGTCTCGCATGATGAACAACACACGTATCACTAAAAGGAAATGTGACGGACTCTGACCTCAAAGATCCTCCGACCAGTGACCCGAATATCCTAACCCAGTGACCCGAAAATCCTCCGACCCAGTGACCCGAAAAATCACGTGACCCAGTGACCCGAAAAATCACGTGATCCAGTGACCCGAAAATCCTCCGACCCAGTGATCCAAAAAAATATCTGACCGGGTGACCCGAAAAGTCCTCTCACCCAGTGACCAAAAAAAAAACCCGAACCGTTGACCCGAAAGATCTTTGACCCGGTGACGTAATTCACAAAAAGTACATGGAATTGTCAAAATGCTTCCCTTCTTCATCCATAATAAAAATAAAATACTGTAAAGTTATTGAAACACAATTATAATTTTTGTATCGCCTGTCTTATTTCAACTAACAAAATTAACCACCATGCTCTTCTTTCCATATCTGCATAGCGCTAAACAAAAATAATTAACAACCGGTAAAATAAAACCAAATATGAGCAAGATCAAGGTATCCAAGGTTGTTAAGATACGTAATAAGCAAAATATTTAATATTTAGACACTTTAATTATTATACGATAGTTAATAATTATATGATAAATTATATAGTCTCGTTATATTTATATTCAATTATATTAATAATTAATGTTTCGTGTTAATAATTGATAGTGATAATATCAATAATATCAATATTTAATTATATGATGTATACGATAGTTTTATTATATTTATATTAATTATATTAATATAAATATAATTAATATAAATATAATATATATTAATTAGATTAATAATCGATATTGGTACTAAAAATATTAATTATATTTAATTATATTTCAGCGTCTAATATCCAAATAAATACGAACATATAATATTAGCTGAATACCCATACATAATTATGCGCAGTTACGTGAATGTGTAACCCTAAACGAATATCGTAACTGTTTGTATTTCTAAACATGGTTGAAGCTTACAACAAATAATCTCCATGTACTTCTCTTTCTTTGGCTCTATAATGTTTAAAGCTACCCTGCCTTATCTATCAACATTTACCATACAACTCCATTCTGCCAACAAAGCATAAAATATGCTCGTTAATGGCAGTTCTTTGCTATGTAAATATATGAAAGCATTACCATCCTATTTCTTCGAACATATAATGAGCAAGTAAATGCGTCTACATGTATGTATGTATGTACTATGTATATGTGCGTATGTATGGACATACGTATTTATGTGTTATATATATATATATATATATATATATATATATATATATAAATAAATAATAATGTTTCAGACCAACAAAGACCCTAGGATCCATTCATGGCTGGTCTACCTAACTGTGTTCGTAATTGTGTATTGTGCATGTCCTCCGTGGTGGCGGAGGAGACCTACAATTTTACGTGGGTTCCGAACCACAAAGAACATAAGAAATTTTTATAGTGGGCACACTTGGGGCCACTTCGGCCCATCGAGGTGGCTCCACTATGTAAAAACTGCTTGTACATTGGCAACAACCAATTTTTACAAAACTAAATAATTATCAATTTAAAACTAATTAATTATCAATTTAAAACCAAAGATAGAATCTCTGGATCCAGAGAACCAAGTCATAATAGACTACTATCCACAAATATGTTACACTCTATATCTATTTATAACTGACATGCAAATATATCAGATCCAAAGAATCCAGTCAATTTCATTACGGTATCCATCAATACCAGTACCTTGCCAACTAAAAATAAGTCACGGTTCATATCGATTGCGGACCAAGTCACAATTTACAACCATATACATTACAATATATATACTTAAGATGAAAAGTGTAGGTGTGGCTGTAAAGACTGTACAGTAATGTAGAAATGTGTGCGCACCCATTTTGGGTCTCCCATTTAAAGGTGTTTGTGGGGCAAGTGAAGATCATGAGTTTTTCAATACCTCACAGTACTATGGGGGGGGGGCACCGCTCGGCAGAGAAATCTCTTTAAATGGGGTGTGTAAGGACAGAGAGTATCCCCTAACCCAAGATGCTGCCTCCCTATATCCCACAACACTTGTGTTGAGCTGTGGGATCTATCACCTAAATGCACATAACATATATGAAATAAACTAGTACCATTCATGCAATAAAAATTGGCTTAAACACTATCACCAGATGTCCCTCGCAGACATCAAACTATCCAACCTTCTTTTGAAAGAATCAATTGTATCTGAAGTCACCACTTCTTCTGTCAGACTGTTCCAAAACTTAATTACTCTGTTTGTAAAACTGTTTTCTTAAATTTGTTCTACATCTTGGCTTAAATAATTTCATACTATGACCTCTAGTCTGGTTATTGTGATCTTTAATGAAAAGAGAATCAAAATCTATCTCATCCAACCCTTAATTTTATTACCTTAAACTATACCCAGTCTATCAACATATGCGTCTAATCGGTTTTTAAACATGTTTATAGACATGCTACTAATTACTTCTACCGGCAAACTATTCCAGCTATTTACTATTCTATGTGTAAAAAAGTTTTTGGCAACTGCTGTCTCGAACCTTCTACTTGTCAACTTACACCCGTTATTTCTAGTCCTATTATATTGAGATATTTTGAGAAAGCTATCTCTATCTACGTTATCGAACCCATTCATAATTTTGAAAACCTGGATTAGATCACCCCTTAGCCTCCTAGTCTCGAGTGTAGTCAATTTTAACTCTTTAAGCCTATCCTCTTACGACTTTGACCTAAGCGACGGAATCATCTTAGTTGCTCGTCTTTGAACTCTTTCGATTTTGTCTATATTTTTGCGCATATGCAGATTCCAAAATTGGATCGCCTACTCCAAATGGGGTCTAACTAATGATTTATAAAGAGGAACTATAATATCGCGCGATTTGTACTCAAAATTCCGAGCTATAAAACCTAACACTTTGTTCGCTTTATTGACCGCTGCTGTACTTTGTTTCGCTAATTTTAAATCACCAGTGACTATAACTCCTAAATCGTTTTCCTGCTCTACGCTTATCAACTCTTTCCCTGACATACTATACGCAAAATTACCGTTACGCAAACCTATATGTAAAATTTTGCACTTATCGACGTTAAATCTCATTTGCCATGTGACTGACCAATCAACGATTTTATTCATATCATTCTGGATTTTACCTCTATCTTCGTCATTAATCGCCCTACCACTCAGCTTCGTGTCATCCGCAAACTTTGAAACTGTACTGACTAGGCCGACATCTAAATCGTTAATATATATAAGAAAAAGCAAGGGGCCCAATACAGAACCCTAAGGAACGCCACTCGCTACATTAGCCCAACACGACTCCGCTCCATCAACGACCACCCTCTGTTTCCTACCTCGCAACCACTCTTTTATCCAATTTATTACTACACCCCTGATTCCATGAGCCTTAGTTTTCTCAATGAATCTTTTGTGCGGTACGGTGTCAAACGCTTTTTGAAAATCTAAATACACTACATCAACCGCCCGATGACTATCGTAAACGTCAACCACGCTTTGAAAAAATTCTAAAAGATTAGTTAAGCAAGATTTGTTTCGCCTAAAACTGTGCTGCGTATTTCTAACTAAGTTATGCACTTCTAAGTGTTCGACTATACGATCCCTAATTATTGATTCCAGTAGCTTACCTACAACAGACGTTAAACTGATTGGCCTATAATTTCCCGCCGCACCTTTATCGCCTTTCTTAAAGATAGGTGTTACGTTTGCTAACTTGAAATTATCTGGTACGCATTCCTCGGAAATAGACGCATTAAAAATCTTTGTTAGCGGCACAACAATGCTATCTTTTAATTCTTTGTTGTATGGGATATATGGAATCCGGCCCCAGTGATTTACGCGTTTTCATTTTATCAATATAGCGCATTACTTCCCCTTCACTAACCACAATATTATCCAAAATATTACCATTATCAAAAGGTATTATGTCTATGACCGTAGGGATATTTGTTACATCTTTTATAGTAAAAACTGACGTAAAGAATTCGTTTAGCAAGGTAGCCATTTCCTTGTTTTCAGAAACTAGATCTCCGTTAACATTTTCCAACGGCCCCAAGACACTTTTTACTGGATTTATATTGTTGACGTATTGAAAGAATCGCTTGGGGTTTTGTTTACCATCACGAGCTATGGATATTTCAAATTCGCGCTTGGACTTTTTTATTACACTTTTCGCTTCACGCCTTAGAGATATGTAGATGTTTCGTAATCACAAATTGTCTTTATCTCACTTATGTAGCCTATAAGCCCTATCTCTACTCTTTATAATGTCTCCTACTCTAGAAGTAAACCACAAGGGCTTGTTATTTACTTTCGCACGCTTAATTTTGTACGGTACACATTCCTCATTTATAGTCCTAAATACTGTTTCAAACGATTCCCACATTAGTTTTGCGTTGGAGTTTCCCATTACGTTTTCCCAATTGACGTGTGACAATTTATTTCGAAATTTACAAAAGTCTGGGTGCTGGAAGTTAGGAATTTTAGTCGAGTTAGCTGGTTTCGTGGCTTACTGAGAGGACAAACTCTACCATATTGTAATCGCTATTGCTTAACGGTTCTATTACTTGAAGATCAGTAATTAGCCTATCATCCGTAGTTATTACTAAATCTAAAATACTGTCCAACCTCGTAGGTTCCCCAACCTTTTGAATAAGAAAGCTATCCTCCAGAAAATTTACTAAACTATTACCTTCCGCGTCTCCCTGCATTGTATCGTAATTCACGTTGGCGCAATTAAAGTCACCCATAACTAAAGCCTGCTCACTACCTATTATTCTCTTTAGTTCACGATATAACGCTTCGTCCGTATCAGCTGTTTGATTAGGGGGCCTATATATAACCGCAACAAGAAGTTTGAAATCGTTCAATTTAAGTTCTGCTATAGTCGAATCTATCGGTTCTGGAATTGAGTGCTTTACTTCTATAACGTTCGCAATATTATCTTTGATATTAGTGATGTAGGTCACATCCGCATCCGCATCCGCGGAACATCCGCACATTTTCTCGCATCCGCATCCGCACTTTGGACTGCGGATGTCGTGCGGATGTGGACCGTTGAGATAAAACGTCATTAATAAGCGGAAATTATCAAATTCTACTATATTAATAGAACTAGTTCATTGTGCGCAAAAGTGATGCAAGCGACAAGACGAGAGGCTGTTCTTGTATGAAGTTACTCTCTTGCAACCTACTTAGATCCACGTTACAAAGCTAAGTTATTTTCACCTAGTACATTAGAACGAGTTAAATCATCACTTGGCAAAGCAGTTGAAGAGCTTCAATCTCTTGAATCTGTCGCTTCGCCACCCACCAAAAGAATAAAAGTTTCAGTGACAGAACCAACACCTTCAACAAGCAAATCTATCACAGAATCTGTCTCTCAGTTTCTTGAGTCAAGCAGCAATGACGAGACCTACGCGATGTCAAAAGATGTAGTAAAAATGATCGAGAGCTATCACCAAGAAAAACGCCTGGCTGCATGTGACAATCCTATTAGTTGGTGGAAAAATACGCAGAATATCTATCCATACTTGAGTAAACTTGTAAGGAAACATTTAGCCTGTCCTCCAACAAACGTACCAAGCGAGAGATTATTTAGCAGTGCTAGATTAATATATGATGAAAAGAGAAACAGACTGGCAGCAGAAAAGGCAGAAAAATTAATGTTCCTTAAGCATAACCTTCCTATAATTAAGTTTGAACATTAAACGATGAACATCTTAGTTTACTTTATTTTAATTACTCATTTATAAATATGCCTAATAAAACTTTAAACTTAATATAAATAGTTATGAAGCTAATTAAAGATCTCTTTCTATAAGGGTGGAGGTTGGGGAAAGAGGTCGGTGGGGTGCATTTGAGTTGGGTTCACGTCCCGCATCCTGGTAACACAATTATGGTTTCTAATTGTGGCTGAAACTCAACAAAATATAACGAATTTATTTGCAGACGAATTCACTAATTGATTTCTATATTAGTTAGATGCTTGATATTATTTTATATGTTCAGAGAAAAGTACAGCAATTATTGTACAATTAATCAATTATACTACATTATAGCTACAGCTCTCTCTATATAATAACTTATTATATACGTTAAACACAACAAATCTCGAATATATCCTAAAAAATAACGAAAATGTAGACATCCGCATCCGCGGATGTTGAAATCAAACATCCTCATCCGCATCCGCATCCGCGGATGTGAAAAAAATGACATCCGCTACATCACTATTTGATATACAACATAACACCGCCTCCTCGCCTACCTATTCTGTTTTTAACAAAAAGTCTATAACCTTTAATTTGATACTCCCCCTACAAAGTCACGTGTTTCAGTGCTAAGCCACGATTCATTTATCGCAATTAAATCATAGTCTTTACAAGCAATTAAGGAAAAAAATTCGTTTATTTTATTTCGTAAGCTACGAGCATTTAAGGATAGAACCTTCAAATTGTTTGTAATTGCGACACCTTCGCGAGCGCAGGGGAAATTTGTGGAATTTACGCTGGGACCGTTCGAGTTACGGCAGCCTGAAAAGAAGAGACAGTATTATGAAATAGTCTTCCTAAACGCGCAGCTCCAACGTCATTAAGATGAAGTCCATCTCCGAGGAACAAGTCCCTCCTGCCGTAGAAACTGTTCCAAAAATTCGCAAAATGCACTCCTTCCTGTTGGCAAAGAGACTTTATTTAGGTTATTGTTAATATAGGTCGCCTTGCTGTAGAAATCGTTACGATGAATAATTCGGGGAAGTATACCTGTTAAAACAATCTTATTATTTTTTTCCTTTAATCGCTCTAGTAAGTCCCTGTACCTAGCCAGCAGTTCTTCCGATCTACATAGAATTTAAAACGTTATTAGTACCGACATGAATAACATACGTTGTGTCCTCGGCGGTACCGTCTGTAAAATGGTCAACACTATTAGTTATATCCTCCACCCTCGCACCAGGGTAGCAGCAGTGGTGGGCACAGCTAACCGAAAAGTTAGCTTCGATAACCGCTGAACCGCTAACTCAAAACTTAACTTCGATAACGCTAAACCGATAAACCGCTACAAAAATTAGCGGAAGCTAACGATAACCGCTAACCGCTAACTTTTATTATATGAATTTAGCTTCGGTTTGGTTTTTTTGGCTCTAAAACCCTTAAAGAGAGTTGAAATTTTAATATGTTGCAGCTTAGACATAGAGCTTTCCAAAAAGGTATAGCATGCCAAGATCAGATGATGATCAAGGTGTACATAAATAATTAAATGAACAAATGAAATTAAACATTAGTTTACATTCAACATACAGTTTATTTACAGTACAAAAAGTATTAAACGAATCAAAAATATTAAGAAATAAAAATACACATAAAAAATAACTTTAATGATCTAATAATGCATTCACTCTGGCTTGGCCTCCTGCTCCTTCTCCATCGCCTCGACGTGATGCTGGTTGCCCTTCATGAACATCAGCCTCTCAAAGTTGGCATCTGACAGGGTGGCTCCTCCAGCTGGTTATGACTGGCCAAGATCCTCCTGCCCAGGGTGCGGCGGGACATCGACGTCTTGCTGGGGTTCAGCGTCTTGATCAAGCTGACAAAGGTGGGGGACTCCACTACATGCAGCGGTAGCATGTTGCAGACGAACAGGTCCACAATCCTTGTGTCCACCACAGACTGACGGACGCCAGTGCCAGCAGCTGATTGGCCAAACGCCTCACCAATGGTGGGCTGGCGTATTTTCTTTGCAGGTGGCTGCGACGACTGGCTGCTGCTCCTGCTACTGGCACTGCTACCAGAAGATTGCCTGTGTTTCCCACGGGAAGAGCCGGCCTTGATCCTCTCCTCAAACTGGATGGCATGCGCTGGGTGGTTCCTCTTGACATGCGACTTCAAGTTGTAGAGGCTCGACGCGTGTCCCTTGATGGTGGTCTCCTTGGGCTGGCACAAGACGCACCGGAAGTACAAGAGGTTGGCGTTTCTCTTATCCCTTGACATAAAGACAAAGTAGTCCTCCAGGTGGGGCCACGGGTTCTGAGACTCCTGGTTGGGCTGGTCCTGGCGGACCTGGCCATCAACAGGCCCAAACATCCTCAGGCGGAACCAAAACGTCTTCACTTTCCATTGCAAAAACTTGTAGACTCGGTAAACTGACGAAAATATGCTTATGATAACGTACGCTGTCGCTGACACTGTAAGACTGTAACGTCGTAAGTGAACTGAACTACAGAATTACACAACGCTGCTCAGCTGCTGCTGCGTCGACCAATCACGTCTTGTGTTTACACGTAGTCAGCCAATAGCGTGCCAGACTGACTGTTGCAGACACGCTCAGAACAGACTGGAACAAACATGTATGATTTTAGGGTTAGCGGACTTAAAGTTAGTGGAACTAAATTTAGCGGAAGCTAATTGGTCCGCTAACGGTTCTCAAAGTTAGCGGAAACGCTAATCCGCTAACGGAAAAGTTAGCTTCGCTAATTAGCGGTTAGCGGATTAGCGGAACCGTGCCCACCACTGGGTAGCAGTAACGGCGCCTACGACGAGGGTTTCTCCGACAGAATTCCTCGAGCTGCCCTCGAACAATGGAATCGCCAACGAGTCGTATTTCCGGTTCATCAGCATCTTCGAAACCTAAAACAGAAAACTTATTGTTTGTTATTACTGGTAGACAAGTCTTAGGTTTTCTCAATGGTGCTCCATTACGCACTCGAACGAAGGGTATATATATATATGCTTCCTGTAACAACTGATGGGCTCATCAACTCGCATAAAAACAATAATAACCTGTAATACTCATATTATTAGTGTTGTGTCGTTAATATTGTTTTACATTGTCTATTGTATTGCCTATATACAGGGTGGGCCGAAAGTCTGGATCCATAGGAAAATATTTATTTTAATACATAAATTACAACAAATGGTAAATACTTAAAATGAATATCAACTTTAACTCGTAAATGCGTATCCGTGATACTGTACAGTAGTTCGTACTCCAGTATAAATACTCAAATACTTTTTTATTTCAGCCCAGAAATGGCTTCGAATCTAACAGAAGAAGACCGGGTAGAACTTGTGCTCATGTACGCAAGACAGGGCGCTACACACAGAGAAGTTGCTACCGAATTCAATAGAAATCATCCTGATAAGCATCCAGTAACACATGCGACTGTTGGCAAGTTGTTTAAATGTTTCAAAGAAACAGGAAGTGTACATGATCGACGCCGTTCTGGTCGTCCAAAAAATGCAACTGATGAAAATACCTCTGCAATGGTATGTGAAACTTTAACGAATAGTCCAGTAAAGTCAACAAGAAGATTATCAAATGAAACACGCATCTCGAGAACGTCAATTCGAAGAATTATTAAAAATCATAAATTCCATCCCTAAGTGTCTCGATGTCAGAGGCCGCCAATTTGAGCATTTGTTATAATTTGTTGTTTATACTGGAGTACGAACCACTGTACAGTATCACGGATACGCATTTACGAGTTAAAGTTGATATTCATTTTAAGTATTTACCATTTGTTGTAATTTATGTATTAAAATAAATATTTTCCTATGGATCCAGACTTTCGGCCCACCCTGTATATGCTCAGAAGTGCATTAACTGTCGCACTATCATATATATATATATTGGAACCTGCAAATTTGGAAAAAAATGCTACTATCAACATCTCCCGACGGACTCAACGAACAAAGGAAAAAGTTTAAATGACAATAGGAATAAAAATAACAATAGGAACAACAATAGGAGCACAATAAGCGAACAAGAAAATTTTTTCAACATCGCAGACACCTTACGGATGCTAAATGCCATCCACATGCAGTTGACACAGCTGGAAACCCCCGAGCCAAATCGCTACCGGGCAAGAAGCTACCAATACAAGTAGGCGGAAACGGATCTCTTTCGGAGGATCATAGGGCAACGAATCAAGCGATATCGAAGGAAAACGAACTTGAAATGCACAAGGGGCAACGAAAAACAGAGAACATAAAAATTGTCCTGGCTAATATTCAAGGAATAAGACCAAACCAATCACTGAATAAGGTTTCGTACCTGAAAGGATTTATGGATGAAACAAGGGCGGACATCGCATGCCTCACAGAAACTCATCTTAAAGATTGCCAAGGAAATTGTGAAAACTGCGAACATTGTATTGATAAGAAAGAGATAAATATAGAGGGCTTCAACTTACTAAGAGCGGATAGAACGACGAGATGGAAAGGTGGCTGTGCTATATATGTACAGGAAGGTCATATGACAGAGACGATAATAAGTAAATCAAACAGCTATGTGGAACTCCTAGCAGTGAAAATAGAAAAACTAAACTTGATAGTAATAGTCATCTATAGACCTCCGAGCACCCCAACCGAAAAATTCTCGGAGGCCATTGATGACATCAGAAAGTTAATAAAGGCCATAAATCCTCCATCCCCCAATATAATGATCTGCGGAGACTTTAACTTCCCATTTATAAAATACAAAAAGGTGGATAGGAATATATATATATTCACCAGGACAAGGGGGGCACAAGAGAAGACCAGGAGCAAGCAAAAATGTTGATGGCTCTCACAAATGAGTTTATGCTGACACAGGAGATAACAGAAAATACCAGAAAAAATAACTGCCTGGATCTGGTATTCACGAATAACACGAACTTGATTGCTGATATAAAAATAACCCCAACCATTATCTCAGACCACAACTTAATCGAGATATCAACAAATATGACGACAGCATTAAAAGACAATACACATATTGTGGAAAGAAGTAAATTCGGGGCCTTTAACTTAAACTCGAAGACTATAAATTGGGAAGCAATCAGATCGCACATGGCCCAAATAGAATGGAGAACAATTTTCGAGAATAAAACAACTGAAGAAATGCTAACAACTTTGGAGGAAAAAACGCTGAGAATTTTTGAAAAATATGCTCCGAAATCACAGCCAAAAGGAAAGAGGAGCTGGCTAGAGAGACAAAAGAGAAGACTATTCCGCAAAAGAAAGAGAGTGGAGGCGAAGTTAGGTAACTGCGGAGATAATGACAGGAAAGCAATAAAAGAAAGACTGGAGGGTATCGATAGAGAAATACAAGCCCTGATTAAGGACCATACAGAGAGGGAAGAGGAAAAGGCGGTAGAAGCAATAAAGGAAAATCCAAAATACTTCTATAGCTATGCAAAAAGGAAGACAAAAACGCGCGCCGCTATTCGGCCCTTAAGGACGGGAAATAATGAACTAACCGACGATCCAAAAGAAATATCTGATACATTGAGAGCTCAATATGAATCAGTTTTCAGTACCCCAAAAAGTGACAAAGCGATACCTGACATAAATGCATTCTTTGAAGAGGAATTGCAAGGAGAGTATAACAGACTTTGATTTTACACCAGAAGATGTAGCGAGAGCTATAGGACAAATGAAACCACATTCAGCTGCAGGTCCGGACAATTGGAACGCATTATTGATTAAAACTGTAAAAATGAAATAGCTACACCTTTATACTGGATATGGAGAAGATCCCTAGACACTGGGGAAATACCGAGCATCTTGAAAAGAGCAAACATTGTCCCTATATATAAAGGAGGGGACAGATCTCAAGCAAAGAACTATAGACCAGTGTCATTGACGTCCCACCTCACCAAAGTATTTGAAAGAATAGTTAGAGAGAAAATTTATGATTTCCTGGAGACACGGGAAAGATTCAACGAAAATCAGCATGGATTCCGATCAGGTAGATCATGCCTATCACAACTAATAGAACACTACAACAATATCCTAGATGCATTGGAAGGCAATGACAATTACGATGTTATATACACAGATTTTGCTAAAGCTTTCGATAAATGTGACCATGGTATAATAGCACATAAAATTAAATATATGGGAATAACAGGCAAAGTGGGAAAATGGATCTACAACTTCCTTAGAGATCGTCTGCAGGTCGTCAAAATTCAAGGTATATCATCATCAGAATCGGAAGTACGCAGCTCAGTACCACAAGGGACAGTACTGGCCCCACTTCTGTTCATAATCATGTTAACAGACATAGACAGCGGAGTAAACAGCAACAGTATAGTAACATCCTTTGCAGACGATACAAAGATCAGCAGAAAAATCAGCGATGTACATGACGTGGAGGTCTTGCAGAGGGACACGAACAAAATATACAAATGGTCAGAAGACAACATGTCATTCAACGCCGAGAAATTTCAGCTCTTGAGATATGGTAGAAAAGAAGAACTTAAACAGACTGCATATTATGCTCCAGATAGACAGGAAATTCAGAGAAGCACGAAAGCGATTGATCTCGGGATAATAATGACAGATGATGCGAAATTCGAAACACAAAATCAGATAGCGATAAATAAAGCAAAAAGAGTCGCCGGACAGGTACTAAGAAATTTCAAGAGAAGGGACAGGACAGTAATGATTCCCCTGCTAAAAACACTGATTATACCAAAACTTGAATACTGCTCAGTTTTGACTCCCCATATAAAAGGAAGAAACAATAAACTAGAAGAAACGCAAGGGCATTTCACAGCCAAGATTGATGGCTGCAAAGAACTCAACTACTGGGAAAGACTACGTAAACTAAATCTGTACTCACTGGAAAGAAGAAGAGAGAGGTACATCATAATCTACATAGGGAAAATGATCGAAAAACTGGTACAAAACCTAAAACTAAACCCAATTACCATTCAAACAACACTGGAAAATAGGAAAGGCAGAATGTGTATTGTTCCCAAATTAAAGGCCCGACAAGGGATCTCCTCAACCCTGAAGGAAAATAGCTTGGTTGTCAGGGGGCCAAGACTTTTCAATCAGCTTCCTAAGGACCTCAGAAACGTAACGGGGGTCAAAGTTGAAGTCTTCAAGAAAAGACTGGATGCCTGGCTCAGGACAGTACCAGATGAGCCGGGCGTGCCCGGCTATGTACGGTGGAGAGCGCAAGAAAGCAACTCGCTCCTCCACCAGGAGGGCGTCCCAAAAAAATGTATACACACTTTAACAGCTGATAGCTCAATTGATGTTTCTTTCTTTCCAAGTTAAACCCATTAGAATTAATAATGGCAGTCAGACTAAGCTTTGAACAAAGGAAATTCATTCTAAAATGCTACTGGAAGTGTGAAAACGCAGTTGAAGTGCAAAGACAGTTTAGGAGGGAGTTTCAAACAGATCCACCAACGCGACTTACCATCACTCGAATTAGAGATAAGTTTGAAGCCGATGGAACTGTTCAGAATGTCCACAAGAAGCGTTCCGGAAGACCAGGGACATCGACAAGCCCCACAAAGCAAGAAAGAGTACTGGAAACGTATCACCAAAGTCCAAGAAAATCTGTGCGGCAAGCGAGTCGTGAGGTAGGAATTTCAGAATCGTCTGTCCAACGCATTTTGAAGCGCTGTCAATGGAAAAGTT
This sequence comes from Bathynomus jamesi, assembly GCA_023014485.1. Lineage (NCBI taxonomy): Eukaryota > Metazoa > Arthropoda > Malacostraca > Isopoda > Cirolanidae > Bathynomus > Bathynomus jamesi. The sequence continues at coordinate 772,501 of JAJOZX010001640.1, read as the reverse complement.
ACATTCCAAGATTAGTCCATGCTATTAATGAAGATGATGATCCGGACCGAAGAGTGGAGTATTGCGAGTGGTACTTGGCACGATGTGGATGTGGATTGGACGAAGGGGTTTCGTAGAATACCCTCCGCGTTCACCAGACCTCACACCACTAGACTTTTTTATGGGGATACTTAAAAGACAAAGTCTACGCTATAAAACCTGCAACAGTCGCTGAATTGAGAGCAGCCATTGAACGAGAATGCACACAAATACCAAACGAAATGTTTCGTGATGTTTGCGATTCCATTGCTTCGCGTTATCAGCAGTGCCTGGACCAGAAACGGACGTCAGTTTGAAAACAGGCGTTGACAAAACAATTAAATAATGTCTGTAGATTCTATTACATTTTGAAAATGAAATGTATTTTAATAAACACTGCCTTTATAAGTATTTAAAGTGTGTATACATTTTTTTGGGACGCCCTGTATATATATATATATATATAACGTAAAGAACGACGCTTGTATAGGAGATATTCCGCGCAAGACGAGAAAGAGAAAACAACAAATGAAAAAATGAAGATCCCGGGTTCGATTCCCAGGTGGTACTTCATTTTTCATTTGTTGTTTCTCTTTCTCGTCTTGCGCGGAATATCTCCTATACAAGCGTCGTTCTTTACGTTATTTATACTGCGTGTTCTTTGCAGTTGAATGTATATAATGTTACGGCATGCGGGAGGTGCCCCCTTGGGGCATTGGTTTCTGCGAGTATGTAGAGGAATTACGGCATTTGGAAGAGTGAAGTCCATGGTGTAGTGGTTATCGCGTCTGACGGCAATCGGAAGATCCCGGGTTCGATTCCCAGGTGGTACTTCATTTTTCATTTGTTGTTTTCTCTTTCTCGTCTTGCGCGGAATATCTCCTATACAAGCGTCGTTCTTTACGTTATTTATACTGCGTGTTCTTTGCAGTTGAATGTATATATATATATATATATATGTTAAACACAGACCGTGCATGGAACAAGGAACTCTTCTGGGAAAATTAAATCCACTATAGTCCGAATAAGTAATGGTAAATGACAAATACCATAGTTTTTTTCTTTTTCATGATTTTAGCCCGACGTGGGCAACGGGTCTCTCGCAAAGAGATCCCATAAATATAGCTTCCTCACCAGCTATCTGCAAAGCAGACAGGATCCAGCTTTGGGACATGGATCTAGGGTTTAAAGCAAGCCTAGATCCCTACATTCAGAACTTCTATATAAGTAAAAGACTCGTTGCATTCACGTCGTGTTGAATAAATCAAAGAAAAAGGGGGTAACTATTGTATTTTTAGCCAAAAAAACCAAAACTTAAACCTCAACCGGGACATTGAGCGTCCACTTTTCAAGGCACGAAACACGTCCGTTTAGTATACACAAACTCAGAATGGTTCCCTGAGAACATTATATGTTAAACACAGACCGTGCATGGAACAAGGAACTCTTCTGGGAAAATTAAATCCACTATAGTCCGAATAAGTAATGGTAAATGACAAATACCATAGTTTTTTCTTTTTCATGATTTTAGCCCGACGTGGGCAACGGGTCTCTCGCAAAGAGATCCCATAAATATAGCTTCCCTCACCAGCTATCAAGGCACGTGTTTCGTGCCTTGAAAAGTGGACGCTCAATGTCCCGGTTGAGGTTTAAGTTTTGGTTTTTTTGGCTAAAAATACAATAGTTACCCCCTTTTTCTTTGATTTATTCAACACGACGTGAATGCAACGAGTCTTTTACTTATATAGAGGTTCTGAATGTAGGGATCTAGGCTTGCTTTAAACCCTAGATCCATGTCCCAAAGCTGGATCCTGTCTGCTTTGCAGATAGCTGGTGAGGGAAGCTATATTTATGGGATCTCTTTGCGAGAGACCCGTTGCCCACGTCGGGCTAAAATCATGAAAAAGAAAAAAACTATGGTATTTGTCATTTACCATTACTTATTCGGACTATAGTGGATTTAATTTTCCCAGAAGAGTTCCTTGTTCCATGCACGGTCTGTGTTTAACATATAATGTTCTCAGGGAACCATTCTGAGTTTGTATATATATATATATATGTGTGTGTGTGTGTGGTGTGTGTGCCACTCTGTATTCCTTTTGTATGCCTTATAAATGTAGCAAAGAACAATAAAATTATTATTATTATTATTATTATCATTATTATCATTATTATTGCTGTTACTGGTTACTACTATTTTATTTTTTTCGTGGGAGCTTCGTTGAACAAATATTCACCTCTGCAGCATCCCGCCTCACCTGACAAATTTTCATGGTATCCATTTATCTACGAACGAACAGAAGTGTCACAAACACGCGATCTACCAATACCATGTTCGGACTGTATCCAAATTTGTGCCATGAGAAGTTCGCTTGAAAACGCGAATGTTCCTTACAGTAAAACGCTTATTAATTTATTTATCTATTATCTACCTATTGTCTACCCTCTCAACCTATCAACGTATGTCTACTCGTCTAAATATATATTCAAAATTGTGTATGTAACTTTACTACATCGCCACATCGTCATTACGCGTACATGTTATGTATAATTGTTTGTCTGTTCACCGACACGCGTACTCTTTGCGCATGATTTCACTTTTATATATGTACTGTATATACAGGGTGTCCCATAAGTCCGGTCTCACAGGAAAATTTATTTTCAAATTAAATTTACAAAAGTAATACATTAAAACTAAAACAAATGTTCAAAATACCGTCTTGTTTTGGGACCTTTTTTTTTTGTTGCAGGTAGAATAACAAGCAATGACTAATATGTAAGCGAGTTACAGACAATTTAGAGGTGGAAAGAGTACCAAAACGAGTACCAGTACGATTAAGAGTATCGTATTTTTTGAGTGGTCGAGTACGGTTTTTTTAGTGTTCGAGTACGAGTATGCGTGTAAGAGTGGGGTTTCAAACTTTAATTGGTGCTTGTCTAAAGTGCTTGGCTACAAATTGTAGCCAAGTTTGAAACCCCACTTTTATACGCGTACTCGTACTCGAACACTATAAAAACTGTACTCGACCACTCAAAAATATGGTACTCTTAGTCGTACTGGTATCCCCCCAAGTTGCATAAAGGGGGGGTGAGGGAGTTTTGAGGGGAGAGGGAGAATGACCTCGTGGTGGGGGTAATGGAGGAGAGGGTGAGGGGTTTTGAGGGGAGAGGGAGAATGACCTCGGGGTAGGGGTAAAGGAGGAGAGGGGTGGGGGTAATGGGGGAGAGGGGTGGGGGTAATGGGGGAGAGGGGTGGAGGGTAATGGGGGAGAGGTGGGATAATGGGGGAGGGGTGGGGGTAATGGGGAGGGGAGTTATGCAACAAGGGGGTGGGGGTTAGCCCCCAAGTTGCATAAAGGGGGTGAGGGGTTTTGGGGAAGAGGGAGAATGACCTTCCCCAAAGGCCGAAGGCTCTGCTTGTATATACTGTATATAATAATGATGGGGTTGTTTAACCTCCTTCGCAACATCTAAGGTCATATGACTAAAGGGACCTACAGCTTTACGTGGGATCCGAACCATGTATCGCTACATAGTCTGGACGCAGAGGACGGTGTCACATCCAATTACTATCCGACCCAGTGTCGCTTAACTTCGCTGATCATCCGGAAGCGGTATTACGACATTCGCTACGATATATATATGATGCAAACCCAACAAGGAAAAAGAAAAATGATTCCAAGGCCTTTCGTGTATTCAGACGTACACCTCGTCAGGGAATGACGATTCCCTGACGATGTGTACTTCTGAATAAATGAAAGCTTGGAATATTTATTTTTTTCTTGTGGGTTTCCATCATTCATTCATTTCACGTTTAATTGTGAAATTCATCCCATATATATACTGTATATGTCAACAATGACGTAAAAATAAAACGATGTAGCGGTGAATCTGCTTTGGGGGAACAGAGTCAAGAGTCAGTGAGCGACCGAACAGTTGCTTGCTGACTCAGTCAGATTTCCACGCAGGCTAAAAATGCCGGAAACCCAACACTGTATATACTGTATACCTACACTGTGGTCTTGCGAAGGTGACAACTCGCTTGTGAAGAAGAGAAAGGTCTTTTTTATTAAATAGAGAATACTTAACAACAGAAATAGTGTTTATGTATAAAATGGTGTGTTGATTGCGAAGTTAAAAAATGAAAAGTAACTGGTCAGTCAGTCTGGTTTTGTGAAGCTCAAAACGAATGTTAAGGAGTACTCTCGTGTTCAGTGACTGAAAAATCTTTATCGATAAAAGCAAATATTAAAAAAATTACAATATTTACGATATAAATTTGACATAGAACGTAGAATTTTCAATTGGACGATAGATATTTATTCTTATTTAATTTGGCCCTTAAGCTCAAGGCTTTACTGGCCTCTTAGAGCGATTAAAAGATGAGAAATTAATTACTTTATAGATACTTTGGATTAAGTAATATTTACAGTAAGTATCAAAGACGATGAAATGGAAGGCGTTTGGAATTAGCCAGAAACGAGAATCGAATAATAAAAGGGAATGCGATTAATTTGATTCAGTTTGTACGATATTTTATTTATCAAGATTTATACTGTAGTATGAAAGTGTTGATGGAAAATTCTCTACAGCACGAGAGTGTTACGAGGAAAAGTAGTACCTCAAAAGGCCTTGCGGCCCATACCGAGGATGTACCAATGGCAACAGTGCCAGGAAAAATTTTCTACACACTCAAATAGTGTGCAAGATTTAGTCTAACCTTTTCTTGAAATGATCCACAGAGGAACTGTTCACAACTTCTGAAGGTAACCTGTTCCACGTGTCACAGATCTTATACGTAAAGTAATTCCCACACACACTCGTCCTAAACCGTTTCAAATCCAACTTCCAACCATTGTTGCGAGTTGGGTTATCATTTAAACTAAACATGCTTCTAAAATCGACATTGTTGAACCGCGTAAGAACTTGAAAACCTCGATCAGTTGACAGCGCAGCCTCCGAGTTTCCAGCGAAAACAAGTTCAGGGCGCGTAACCGTCGATTGTAGCTCATATGCCTAACGGAAGGGATTAACTTTGTGGCCCTCGCCTGCACTCGCTCCAGCCTCTCACTATCTTTCCTGAGAGTGGGCGACCAGAACAGCACAGCATACTCCAGGTGCGGCCGAACCAGGGAATTGTACAGACAGAGCACAATCTCCTTGTTCCGAAACTGAAATTGCCTCCTGATATAACCCAACAGCTTCTGGGCTTTCTTTTCCACCTCTACGCACTGTTTCGTAAACTTAAGGTCGCTGCTAATTAGCACACCCAAGTCCTTTCCTAAATCAGTCGCCTCGATCTTACTCCCCAACATCGAGTAGTCCGACTTGGGATTGGCGTAGCCAATGTGCATCACCTTACATTTACCCAAGTTAAACGGCAGAGAGAGAGAGAGAGAGAGAGAGAGAGAGAGACTTCAAGAAAAGAAATGAACGAAAAGTTTAATTTTCTTGCTCAAAACAAATATAAACCCAGCTAAATAAATCTACAAATAATTTCTGAGCAAAATCTTACAAATTTGAAACTCGAGAGAAGGAAATGAAATAAAGTTTAACCCAACATTATTAACTTTTGTTTATACAAAATTTAACGAAACCATTAGTAAATATTTACTCCTCCTGTGTGTGTGTGTGTGTGTGTGTGTGTGTGTGTGTGTGTGTGTGTGTACTTTAAGTATTATTTTTTCTTTTTCTCAGTATATATATATATATATATATGAAAATTATTTCACGAAGGTAACACGTGAAAAATATTTATGATGAATAAATTATCTATAAAATTGGTTGTAAACAATGTGATTCCTTTTACATAGGTCAGACGGAAAAGGATTTGCACACACGTATAAAACAGCATCAATATTCCGTTAGAACAGGACAGTTGTCCAGTGCCCTTTTTGTCCATTTGTCAGAGTTAGCCCACTGTATTGATTGGAATAATGCTTCAGTTTTATTCCATTCAAGCAACATTGTTAATAGAAATATTCTTGAGTCTGCCATTATCCAACTTTCAAATAACTTCAACATAAGCAAAGGTCTTTTTCAACTCGATCCTGTTATGTTGAATTCCTTTAAAGCAGATTTAGATAAGAAGTGTAAAACATTAAATCTTTGGTAAACTTGTCTTCTACTTTATTAACTTTTAATTTGCATTTTATATTTTTATATTTTTTTATATATATCGAAACCTGACCATAGGCAGCAATATGTTAAAACCCGGACAGAGTTCTAGTATAAATTTGTATTTTTATAATCCATTTGATCTTGTGCTAAAAATCGATTAACTTTTAATTTGCATTTTATTTTTTATTTTTTTTTTTTATATATCGAAACCTGACCATAGGCAGCATTGTGCTAAAACCCGCAGAGTTCCAGTATAAATTTGTATTTTTATAATCCATTTGATCTTGTGCTAAAAATCGATATTTTTCCTTACAATCTGTACGCCTCATTGGTAATCCTTTAAGGTTTTAATTTTTAATAATTTTTTTTATTTTTACTTCTCTGTTTATTGTATATATATGTATGTATGTATGTATGTATGTTTTGTATATATAGATATGTATGTATATATATATATATGTGTGTTTGTGTGTATGTATGTTATTTATTTTTTCTTTTTTTCTTTCTGTAACCTATATATAGGCTTAACCTTTTTATATACTTCAGTGTTCCTGAGGATGTCATTAGACGAAAGCGCTTGAGCACCATTTTGTGTTTCCTTTCCTTCGTAGTTTTATTCATCATATATATATATGTGATGAATAAAACCACGAAGGAAAGGAAACACAGAATGGTGCTCAAGCGCTTTCGTCTAATGACATCCTCAGGAACACTGAAGTACATAAAGAGTTCAGCCTATGTATAGGTTACAGAAAAAAAAAATATATATATATATATACAATAAACGGAGAAACAAAATTAAAGGATTGTGGGAGGGGCACACAAATTTATAAGGAAAAACTATCGATTTTTAGCACAAGATTAAATGAATTGTTTCCAACCAATGTTATAGATAAAAAAAAAATATATACAAATTTATACTGGAAATCTGCCCGGGTTTTAGCACTCTGCTCTTTTTGTATATAAAAATTGAAAAATTATCGATTTTTAGCACAAGATTAAATGAATTGTTTCCAACCAATGTTATAGATAAAAAAAAAAAATATACAAATTTATACTGGAAATCTGCCCGGGTTTTAACACTCTGCCCTTTTTTGTATATAAAAATTGAAAAATAAAAGTTATTAGGGTGGCATACAAGTTTACCAAAGATTTAGCGTTCTACCTTTCTTATCTAAATCTGTTCTGAAGGAATTCAAAACAACAGGATCGAGTTGAAAAAGACCTTTGATTATGTTGAAGTTATTTGTAAGTTGGATAATGGCAGACTCAAGAATATTTCTATTAACAATGTTGCTAGAGTGAATAAAACAATTATTCCATCATACAGTGGGATAACTCTGACAAATGGACAAAAGGGCACTGGCAATAGGCCGGAGTGAAAAGCTCATTTTTCGAATTTTCAAATTGGCTAGTGTGGAAAATGTTGGAGTAGTGAGGAATAAGCTGGTATAAATTTACAATCATAACATTAATATCTTCAGGTGCCACAATGACCTTCAATATTGAAAAAAATTGAAAAAAGCAGATTTTAACCAATAATTACAGAGAGTCCACGATGCACAATAGACAAGAATTTATTCACACTTGTATAAAAATAGCTCAGTCAACCTTTAAAAATTTCTATTCTCTAAAAACAGTTTTCTATAGTCAGCTCACTCAGCTGTCACGTGAGTACCTCGGTTTCAGTGTAGCTGTCGCTCTCGTAGCAGTGGGTGTTCTGTTGTTGGCGTTACTCAGATAGTCTAAACCAGGGGTGCTCAGACTTCGGAGACCTTAGGCAAAATTTGCTAACTATATCTTTGGCGGGCACAAACACCAAAATTTTCCCCTAATTTATGAACTAAAAATAATACAAGTGATAGAAGATAATACTCACATTTAATTGCTAGTTGATGGCTTACACTGCTTTAATTCAGCAAGGGCTTTGAAATTTGGCGTGTAATTGGTAACTGTTAGTCTTAAACATCAAGGTGCTCATCTGTCAAAACAGTCCGGTACTTTGATTTAAGCATCTTCATCTTGGAAAATGCTGATTCACAAAGGTATGTGGAGGCAAAAATTGAGGTCAAGTACATAGCACATTTTCTCAGCAGAGGATATTTTTCTTCAGCAAATAAGCTCCAAAAATTGGTACTGAAGGCCCTTGTTTTAATTTCCAGATCATTTTGAAGAATAAAACTTCTCGTTCTAGGTTAGCTATATCCAATTTAAATGCTGATATTTTTGTTGCGATTTCCTCAATATCAACTTTTTCTTCAAATGGAAACCACATAAATTCCACAATAGGTTTTAATTTTCAAAGTCTATGAAACGTTGCTCAAATTGTTGAATGAGATTCCCTATCTCTTTTGCATAACGGTCTTTGTTAAAATTCTCAAAATTATTTTCTTGGTTAAGTAGCTCTGTCAACATATTAGGGAAGTGTTTCAGTTCCGAACGTTGCAGTTGTGACAAATAGAGTTTTAGAGAATGCTGGAAAGCATTTAGCACTAATCATTTGAGTAATGTTTTTATCTTTGCCTTGGAGTTCAACATTGAGGTCTCTCAATTTAGCAGTAATATCAGTTAAGAAAGCTAAATCAAGTAACCAAACTTTATTTTCCAACTGATTATAATTATCACCTCTACAGCCAGAAACTCTTTGATTTCAGTCAGTAAATCCCTAAATCGTTGTAAAAATAAGCCCCTGCTGAGCCATCTTACATTAGTGTGCAATAAAAGATCTGTATGTTCAGAATTGCTTTCTTCTAATTGATTCTTAAAGAGACGTCTTTGTAAACTTTTAGCACGGATAGAATTTACAATTTTATATGCAATATCCATAACGTCTTCCATGTTCAAGCTTTTACTACAGAGTGCCTCTTGGTGAATTATGCAATGAAAATTAAGGAAGTTTGGAAAATCTCTGTCATTCTTACAAAGACTAACGAACCCTAAATTGCAACCAATCATTGACGGAGCTCCATCCGTGGTAATGGCTACAAGTTTTTCAATGGGGATTTTATTCTCAATAGTAAACTCTTTAAATACTTTGAAGATGTCTTGTCCCCGAGTCTTCCCCTTCAATGGTATGATATTGAGCAACTCCTCCTTAGCAGTCATGTTTTTAAATACCATTCTTATGAAAATACATAATTGCGCAGTATCAGTAGCATCTGTTGATTCATCGAATTGAAGCGAAAAGGAAATACACTCATCTATGTCTCTCTTTAACTGCATTTTTAAATCTTTACCCATCTCTTCTGTTCGTCGTGTAACAGTGGGTCTGGAAAGTTGCATGTCTTTAATAGCGGAGATTATTTCAGATTTGTTTTTAAACTGATCAAACAACGAGTCTGCTGCATCCAAAAATGCTTCTTTTACAAATGCACCATCATCAAAAGGTTTCATGTGCTTCGTTAAACTGTGACACACTCGGAAAGATGCAATGGTAGCTGCCTTTGATTTCTCAATTTTCTTTGTAAAAACCAATTGTTGGCTGGTAAGTTGGGATTTCAATTCTCTTATTTTTGCCCTGCGTAGTTCACTATTAACTGGGTATCTTGTTTTATAATGATTATGATTAGCTTTAAAATGCCTTTCAACATTATATTTTTTGGCAACAGCTAGAGTAGATTGGCATATTAAGCATATACATTTAGAATTTATGTTTGAGAAAAAGTAAATATCTTCCCATTCACTTTGAAAATTATACGTCCTTATAGTCTTATCACTGGTTCGTGTCGCCATTATGAAGCCCTGTCAATAAAAATAAAATTAAATAATGTAATTTTTAAAAAAAATATTTTGCGATCTAGCCACTAATATCAGAGGCTGAACTTTTACCACTTGAAACTTCAAAATCGGACACGCTGCCGGTCGAAATAATGCTAAACTTTTAATACTAAATGTGAAAACGTCAAATTACGTAAAAAACGACTTAAAAATAGACAAATTTCAAATTCGCATCCACACACAAGATGACACGAACGGGTGAACGGTCGACATGATGCTAAACTTTTAATACTAAATGTGAAAACGTCAAATTACGTAATAAACGACTAAAAATAGACACATTTCATGTTCGCATCCACACACAAGATCACGCGGACAGGTCAAACGCGGAACTAAATATCGATCCGCCCACTCATCTTTATAAAATCAATAAAAATTCGAAAGACACAGAAAGCCTAGCGAGTCGTTTCTAAAATGCCTTCTGATTGGTTGTATTTTCACGAAACACCCAATCAGCCAACTCGATTCATTATATCCGTTGAAATAGAATCGTCGCTTTAAGCGACACAGAAATTGGCGGAGCAAAGCAATGGTTTCAGACATGTTTTAAACATGTATGTGAGCGCTCTGCTCGCATGTAAAAATTCATTTCTAGTAATTTTTTATTGCCAGTTAAGATTTCATTTAGGCCGGTTATTCCAAAATAAACCAGCGGGCACATTCAAATCCATGGCGGGCACACGTGTGCCCGCGGGCACGGGTGTGAGCACCCCTGGTCTAAACTATATTTCTTATATATTTTGCATTTCTGTATTGTGTTGCCCTAAGTTTGCCATGTACTATTAACTGAAATTAACGTATAATTGATATTAGCTCTTTCTTTTTCAGATTTGTATACTTTCAAAATGTCTCGAGTTTGTGCAAAATCAACCAGGGCCTCAACTGAGTGCCCCATGTTTGGTATGGGGGAAGATTTGTGGCACAGGAATCTTCCTACATACGAAGGAGTTTTTAAATATTACTTGTTTGTAAGAAACGATTTGAAACAGAATACTAATAAAGATCCTTCAATATCTCAAATATTAGAACAAGTTGTTGATAAATTGAAAACAATTTGGGAAAGTGCTTCCGTCCCAATTCTGTCAGACAGGCGAATTGAAACAATGTTCAGAAGCTACCACGAAAAGTATCGTGTCATTATGAAGCCATACCAAAGCAGAAAAAATTCTGAAGCTTACAAAGCAAAGATTGATATGTTCAAAAAAGAAGCACACACGAAACTTTTTGACATTGCAGCGTGCAAGTGCAAAGTACTAACACAATGTTCTTGTCCCAAAGAAAAAACGGTTCCAAAGGAAGAAGTGACGTTCCTCTTAGATCAAAGGAGTGAAAGAAAACTGTTTATTGATAGAGTAGATATTACACTCTCAAAGAAAAAAGCATCTACGTTGCTAAGAAAGCAAAAAGAAGCTGTGAGGCTCACCAAAGAATCTTCACAGGAGAAATTGCAGGATACAAATGTTGAATTATCATCATCGACATCAAACAGTGAAAGTGAATCTGGCGAAATATCAGACGATACATTTCCAGAGCCAGTTAGCTCGAAGAGAAAGCTCGAACAACCTGAAGAACAATTATTCAAGAAAAGGAAAACTACAAATCTACCTTCAGTGGCTACTGCTTGTGACAGGACTGCAGTTTCAGATCGAGCTGCAGCATTCATTGTTAGTGCAGTATTGCAAGATATTGGGGAAGTTTCTATTGACAATACATCTGAAGTAGTGGATAGGAGTAAATCAGAAGAGAAAGACAAAAGAAGAGATCAGAAATTATGAAAGATCAAAATCAGGTCCCAATCAGAGGAATCTATTTTGATGGTCGAAAAGATTCTACACTCTTCCAAGAAAAAAAAGAGTCCAAAGTATATCAGAAGGAGGTAACAGAACATATCACTTTAGTGAGAGAACCTGGTTCAGATTATTTGGGCCATTATTCTGTGATTCTGGATCAGCTGAAGAAATATGTAAAGGAATGTTTGAGTATATTGGAAATAATGACATGAACCTGGAAAACCTTGTTGCCATTGGATGCGATGGTACAGCAGTCAACACTGGAGAAAAGGGAGGCGTTATAAGGCTTATAGAATTGAAGCTGAAGAAGCCAGTTCAACATTTAGTGTGCCAGCTCCATGCCAATGAATTGCCATTACGCCATTTAGTTGCAAAGCTGGATGGAAAAACATCTGGCCCCCGCGGATTCACCGGTCCTATTGGCAGGGAATTAGAGAACTGTGAGTGTCTTCCTATTGTCGAGTTTGAAAGGATTGATGCTGAGGAACCAACTGTAGACTGTGAAGATCTTAGCACCGACCAAAATATCTAATTGATATTCATCAGGCCATAACAAAGGGATATTGCTCTCCAGATCTTGCTCATCGTAGTCCAGGCAAAATGGTACATTCACGATGGCTGACTACAGCAAATCGTTTGCTTCGTCTATACGTTTCAACTGTAAGTCCATCTGAGAACCTCATGAACATTGCTTCTTTTATAATGAAGGTCTACATCCCAATGTGGTTTTCTATTAAGCAAAGTACGTCTTTTGTCAATGGCTCAAAACATGTTTTTCAAAACTATTGAACTAACAAGAACACTGAATGACGAAGTAAAGGATATTGTAAACCCTGTCATACAAAGAAATGCATTTTTTGCAAATCCAGAAAATATTCTAGCATCAATGATTCATGATGACCGCAGCACCATAAGAGAATTAGCGTGGAGGCGAATAAAGAAAGCAAGGCAAACAAACAAGGAAAAAGTTGTGAGGCGTTTCACAGTACCTGTTATTCAATTTGAAGCTACTGATTATACTGATTTAATTAATTGGCAAAAATGCATTGTCACTGAACCACCTGTGACAAGACACCTGACAGAAAATGAGATTGAAGAATTCATAGAAAACAAGAGTACCCCTCCATTCGAGAAATTCCCTTGTCATACACAAGTAGTAGAAAGAATGGTAAAATTAGTGACTGAAGCATCATGAAAAGTATTTGGATTGAACGCGCGAGATGGCTTCATTAGATCAACACTTCAGTCACGTAAAAAAATGCCATCATTCGAAAGTAAAGCTGAATATAAAGTTTAAATAAAACGTTAATAGAAAAAAACATGCGCAAGGATGGGTGGTTGGGAGGGCATGGGTGGAGCTCGACACGCAGCCACCTCCTCGTGGTGAGTTCTGGATTATTTAGATCACTAATCAAAAGAACATTGATCTAAATAAACTAAGAGCTGCGTAATTCACTAACTATTTTGGTAATTGGAACACTTAATATATAATAATAACAAGTAAGTTTCAATTATTGTACTAATGCAGAATATAAGAAAATCATTATATTTCACTTTTTTCGACGGCTTTGTGGCACCTGAATATATAATTTCGCAGGACTAATATTTATGCACAGTCATTATCTATAGCACCCACATATTTTCCGCACTAGCCATATTTGAATTTCGAAAAAAGGTTTAAAAACCTCATTTTCGATCCGCCCTACTGGACAACTGTCCTGTTCTAACGGAATATTGATGCTGTTTTATACGTGTGTGCAAATCCTTTCCCGTCTGACCTATGTAAAAGGAATCACATTGTTTACAACCAATTTTATAGATAATGCCTGAATTATTGGTAGGGCTATTTTTTACTATGATATTTTTCACATTATTGTTATATGAAAATACTACATTAATATCCAAAAGTTTAAGTACATTAGCAATGCCTAAAAAGCCCGGAAAAAATGGAAGTACTAAAATATTTTTTGACAAAATACGAGTGTTATTATTGACACGATAGAAAGTTCGTTTTGCCTTGTTGAGACAAGATTCCATAAACGCAGATGGATAACACAGATCACTTCCAATACCGTTGATTTTTTCTAATTCGGCATCGATGTATTACGGACTGGCGATCCTAAGGGCGCAAAGAAACATTGAAGAAAAAATGGCCTTCTTAGTCGGGGTGTCATGTCCCGAGTAAAAGTGTACGTAGGACAAATTGTTTGTTTTTTTCCGATAGATACTAAACTTAAAACCTGGGCTTTCCCTATGTACACGCACATCCAAAAATGGGATTGAATTGTCTTGTTCCACTTCTAAAGTAAACTTAATAGAGGAGACTTGATCATTTAACTGAAGGAGGAAGTTATCCAGGTCACGATTCATGGGCCAGATACACAAAATATCGTCGACGTACCGCAACCAAGGGATGCCAACCCCCAGGATTCTCGGAATGTAAGTAATTTCGAAAAACTCCATATAAATATTGGAGAGGAGGGGCGACAAGGGGTTGCCCATGGCCATCCCAAAAACTTGTTGATAATACTCGTTATTGAAAGTGAATTTACAGTCTTTGATGCAAAGCTTAATAAGTTCCAAACAATGTGTGAAGGTAGTGGCAGGTCATACTTATGTCATTCTTGGGAGAGAAAGTCAAGCATATCGTCAATCGGCACTTTTGTAAACAATGAACAAACGTCAAAACTGATCAATCTATCGTTAGTTTCAGTACGTGCATTATTCAATTTTTCAGTAAGATCCATGGAATTTTTTACATGTGAATCAGAGATAGTTCCGAGAATGGGGGACAAGACTTTGACAAGCCATTTGGAGAGTTTATAAGTAATAGAGCCCACCGAGCTAATAATAGGGCGCATAGGGTTGCCAGGTTTGTGGGTTTTAATAAGACCGTAAAGGTAGGGCAGAGAAGGTGAAGTGGACATGAAGAAAAAAAAAACAATTTGTCCTACGTACACTTTTACTCGGGACATGACACCCCAACTAAGGCCATTTTTTCTTCAATGTTTCTCCGCGCCCTTAGGATCGCCAGTCCGGAATACATCGATGCCGAATTAGAAAAAATCAACGGTATTGGAAGTGATCTGTGTTATCCATCTGCGTTTATGGAATCTTGTCTCAACAAGGCAAAACGAACTTTCTATCGTATCAATAATAACACTCGTACTTTGTCAAAAAAATATTTTAGTACTTCCATTTTTTCCGGGCTTTTTAGGCATTGTTAATGTACTTAAACTTTTGGATATTAATGTAGTATTTTCATATAACAATATTGTGAAAAATATCATAGCAAAAAATAGCCCTACCAATAATTCAGGCATTATCTATAAAACTGGTTGTAAACAATGTGATTCCTTTTACATAGGTCAGACGGGAAAGGATTTGCACACACGTATAAAACAGCATCAATATTCCGTTAGAACAGGACAGTTGTCCAGTGCCCTTTTTGTCCATTTGTCAGTTATCCCACTGTATTGATTGGAATAATGCTTCAGTTTTATTTCACTCTAGCAACAATGTTAATAGAAATATTCTTGAGTCTGCCATTATCCAACTTACAAATAACTTCAACATAAGCAAAGGTCTTTTTCAACTCGATCCTGTTGTTTTGAATTCCTTCAGAACAGATTTAGATAAGAAAGGTAGAACGCTAAATCTTTGGTAAACTTGTATGCCACCCTAATAACTTTTATTTTTCAATTTTTATATACAAAAAAGGGCAGTGTGCTAAAACCCGGGGATTTCCAGTATAAAATTGTATATTCTTTTTTTTTTATTTATAACAATGGTTGGAAACAATTTATTTAATCATGTGCTAAAAATCGATACTTTTTCAATTTTTATATACAAAAAGAGCAGTGCTAAACCCCGGGCAGATTTCCAGTATAAATTTGTATATATATATTTTTTTTTATCTATAACATTGGTTGGAAACAATTCATTTAATCTTGTGCTAAAAATCGAGTTTTTCCTTATAAATTTGTGTGCCCCTCCCACAATCCTTTAATTTTGTTTCTCCGTTTATTGTGTGTATATATATATTTTTTTTTTTTCTGTAACCTATATATAGGCTGTAACTCTTTATGTACTTCAGTGTTCCTGAGGATGTCATTAGACGAAAGCGCTTGAGCACCATTCTGTGTTTCCTTTCCTTCGTGGTTTTATTCATCATAAATATTTTTCACGTGTTACTTTCGTGAAATAATTTTCATATATATATATATATATATGTTACGGATAATGTGTGAAACATTTCACGTAATGCCTGTGACCTTCAATCACAGGCATTACTAACCTAGCCTAGCCTGACTTTCACGAAGCTATTAAAGGTTACAAGCATTACGCGGAATGCCTGAAACTCTTTGGCATTACGTGATATGACTGGTTTCACACACCCCACACCCACACACACATACTGTATATGTATATGTATATATATATATATATATATATATAATTTATATATATATATATATATATATATATATATATGAAAAATTATTTCACGAAAGTGACACGTGAAAAGTATTTATGATGAATAAAACCACGAAGGAAAAAGAAACACAAAGGGTGCTCAAGCGCTTTCGTCTAATGACATCCTCAGGAACACTGGAGTGAAAGGACAGATCAAGGCAATAATAGGTTACAAAAATAAACATACATACATACACATTCACATATATATACATATATATATATACATATATATATATATAAATATATACATATATATAGTAAGCATAGAAAAAAATTGTGGGAGGAGCCAAATGTTGGCTCCTCCCACAATTTTTTTCTATGCTTACTATATATATGTATATATTTATATATATATATATATGATATATATATATATTTATATATGTGAATGTGTATGTATGTATGTTTATTTTTAACCTATATATTGCCTTGATCTGTCCTTTCACTCCAGTGTTCCTGAGGATGTCATTAGACGAAAGCGCTTGAGCACCCCTTTGTGTTTCTTTTTCCTTCGTGGTTTTATTCATCATATATATATAATATATATATATATATATATATATATATATAAGGAATGGGGAACTGTTTTCAATGAGAGCTCGCTTACCACTTTATTGGACATATAATGATAACAGACGAGGCATTTGGTCTGTTTAACACTCGGCATGGTCAATCTCACTTGGGTCAAAATTAGAAAACCTTGCATTGTTCTCATTGGTACACACACACACACACACACAAAGCCGTGACTACCGTATAATACCGCGACATTTCACCTTATCTAAACCGAATTAATTTAACGTGCCCTGAACTACCCTTCATTACATCCCTTTTTTCATATTTAATAATGTTTAATTATTAAAAAATAAGTGAATCTATGCCCACACTGGTACTGTCGCTACGCGTACGTTCGTGTCGTGATAAGCTCTCTGCGTATCCTAAGGACTGTCGGGAAGACGTAAAGTGGCCAAGAACACACACACTCTCTCACTATATATGTACAGGGTGTCTCAGAAGTCGCGCACCATAGGCTTTATTTAGATTAAGAAGTTTACGAGTCGAAATGGTTTATAAGTGATGTTTAATTACAATATATGTTTGATAATGTTGGAATAATAAAATTAATAGTATGTACACTTTGTACAGTTAATCAAAAAGCTATCTTAAAATAATTAAAGTGAATAAGGCTAATTAGCCAATGGGCGTCTCAGAAGTCGCGCACCATTCGCTAATATAGCTTTATTCACTTTAATAATTATTTTAAGATAGCTTTTTAATTAACATACTATTAATTTTATTATTCGAACATATATTGTAATTAAACATCACTTATAAATCATTTCGACTCGTAAACGTCGTAAATCTGAATAAAGCCTATGGTGCGCGACTTCTGAGACACCCTGTATATACTGTGTGTGTCGGGTGGGAGAAAAGTGTTTAAGGATTTTATACATAGAAATATTTAGTTAACAACATTATACAGATGTGTTCAAATGATGAAAGAAATCAAACAAAAAGTCTATAAGAATTTTATTCATAAAATATTTTGTTAAATTGTAATTTAATCTTCAAAGAGTTCTCCATCCGCTATGATACATTTGGGGATTCTCTTTCTGAAACTCTTCAGTGTTCTTCTGAACATATTGAGTGGGATCCTTTTCAGTTCTTCATCTATTCTGCGGGCAAAGGGCATTCGCATTTGGATAGATGAATCCAGGAGTGTAGAGTGTCACGCAAATAAGACCAAAGCCAGGAATCATATGGGGTTAAATCGGGTGATCTGGCTGGCCACTCGATGGGAACTCGCTGCCGCCAGAATCCACAGGCAGCTGCGGAGTAATTTGGCGGCGCTCCATCATGTTGATAGAGCCAGTTCCTGCCAGCGCCATTAGTAAACTGTGACAAAACTTTGCGTCTCACTACCTGGCCATCTTATCTCTCGATATGTCAAAGGAAACGAGTCCTGAATAACCAATGCACGCCCAAACAGTTAGTGTAGCCGTTTAAACTGGTTTACCCAATTGTATTTTGAATTTTTTTTTCGCCCCAGTAGTGAACGTTGCGTTTGTTTCCTTTACTCGTTAAACCAAAGACACATTCATCCGAAAATCTGATCTTTCGAACGAAATCTGAAACACTGTCGAACTTTTGCCTCATTTTTTTCAGCAAACTGCAACTGTCTATCAAAATCATCGTCGTATATGAGATGAGAGTAAATGGGTTTGTAATCGTGGTACTCCCGCGATCTAAATATTTTGGCTACTGAAAATTTGGAAATACCTAACTCCTCCGCGACTTTTCTCATTGAAGTTGTTGGGTGAACTTAAAAACTGGCGAAGATATTTTCTTTGTTATTGTTTCCTGTCGCCATTACTGGCCTTCCGCTTCTTGGACGGTCTTTCACCAGGCTCCCTGTTTCCAAAAGTTTGAGCTTCCAGTATCGAAGAGTGGTTGCATTTGGTGGTGGTTTATTATATTTTTCTTGAAATAAACGCAAACTTTATTCAAAATTATCATAAAAAAAAGTTCATGATACAAGATGCACTTTTTCTTCATTGCTGTATTCCATCCTTACTGACATGGCACTGACTGGGGCTAGGGACTAGGACCTTCCTGCTCTTGCCAAGGGTCATTCCTGGTTTTGTATAGTTGCTTTGAAAAGTATCGCATACACTGCAGTGATATCATTGGAATTTATTTATTAACAAATTACTTGTATGTATAAAATCCTAAGACTTTTCTTCCACCCTCTATATATGGGATGAATTTCACACTTAAACACGCGAAATCAATCAATAATGCAAGGAAAAAGAAAAAAATTATTTCAAGGCTTTTCGTGTACGCAACAGTACACCTCGTCATTCCCTGACGAGGTGTACTGTTGAATAAGGGGTTCCAAAAAACCTTAGCCCCCCCCAATTTGCAGCTTACATGTTTACTTATATTGAAATAGTTTTTAGTGATTATAAAAATATATCAAATTTTTTATTTATTGCAGGTATTAAAATTACTCTAGCTGATAAAGTGATAATATAATGGCTTCTCAATTGATTGGTGATTCGGAGAGGCAACGTGTGATAGATCGCGTACGAGCAATAACATTTCGGGAAGCTCGTGATGCTGGAGCGACCTTTATAACACGTTCATGGGTTGCCAAAAATTGCGAAGAAGTGAGGACTTCGTCAAAAGAAATTGGAATAAAACTTTGGATGAATGTGAAATGGATACGACCAAATCAGGGCGCCCAAATTTGTCACACTCTCAGGAAACAAAGGACATCATTGAAAGCGGTACGCGTAAGGGGAAAAACAGCTGTGCTAAATTTCTAGAGAGATCGAAGTGTTGAGAGGAAAGATCGTTAGTGGTGAGATCATTCGACTGTACCGTCATTGGCAAGGTTTAAAGCCTTGGCATGAACTTCCAAAGCCAAGAAAACTCAACATCGATGACAGAATGTGGTTTGCCCATTATCTTGAAGATTGGGATGTGGATGATTTCATGCATTTAGCTGTCTCCGATGAATTTTTTGTTTACGTAACACGTCGGCCTAACTACCAAAATGATCGAGTGTGGGCCATAACACTAGATGAAATTGATGACAATGAACATTATCGCGAATTATTAAAAAGTCCAGACTGTGTTGGTGTGTGTGTTTTGTTCACTGCAAAGAAGCTCATGTGGGTGCTGAAGCCAAAGGGTCCGAGTTGGGATGGACAGTATTTTCGTGATATTATTCTATCCCAGCATGTCATTCCTTTTCTAAGAAACCCAAACAATGTTATGGATGTCGATCAGGTCACACTTCTGCACGATAAGGCCCCCTACTTTAAGGCATTAGCCACTCAACAGTTGTTGCGGAACCATGAGATCGATTTCTTTGGAAATGAAGAATGGCCAGGAAATTCTCCTGACACATTGGATCAGTTATAAAGGACAAGGTTGAATGTCTCTCGTTTCAAGAACCTGCAGCAAATCGATTTTCGAAGGATACAATGACGCAACACATTGAAACTGTTTTAGCAAATTTGCGTAACAATCAAGATCTATTCACGTCACTTTTGGCAAGCTACCCAAAGCGAATTCAGGCTGTCTTGGAAGCCAATGGCGGGAACACCAAATTTTAATTGTTTCTCATTAAATGCAGGATTAAATTCTCTTTTGTAAGGTATGTTTAGTTTTACTGTACCTCTAATGGTTTAGGCCATGAGCGGGGGCTAAGGTTTATTGGAGCCCCGTACACGAAAGCCATTGGAATATTTTTTTCTTTTTCCTTGCGGGTTTGCATCATATATATATAATATATATGAGAAAGAGAGAGAGAGAGAGAGAGAGAGAGAGAGAAGAGGGGGGTTACAAGGCCAAGAGAAAGCCTCAAAGACCTTTCGGTCCACTCGGACTCGGGGAGGTTATTAAACTAGTTCATTTTTTAACTATTCTAGCAATGAATAAAAAAGCATAAGGCTCTCTCCCCACCCTCCGCTCTCTCCCCGCCAGAAGCAGGTACGGAAAAAGGTTGAAGAAAAATTCTTTGACTCTGGAAAAGTAGCAAAGCAAATTTTTAAAGGAAAAAGGAGAATATATAAACTAGCTCTACAATTACACTAAGCACACACAGAAATCGTACACTAGATAGCGCCATTGTATAAATTAACTAATAATATATTTGCGCTGATCTTATATCAATTATTGGGTATCGTCACAAAAACCTCGACCATATCGTTTTGATTTTATCCAAAATATTTATAGTTCTGTTTACCGAGGTATCGATCCAACGAAGACCCCGTGACCCACTTCAGGCTAGCCACTAAAAAATTAAGAGGGGTAACGGTTAAACTCTCCATGTCCGCATCCAGGTACGCGCGAAGCCATCACGCCGGCAAAGCGACGAAATGCTTCTGCGGCAGAGGTTGAAACGGGAAGAGAGTAGAGTTACGAGCTAACAAAGACTCTTAACATCCATTCTAGGTTAGCCCAAGAAGGAAATAGAAAAGTTAGAATTTGCGATGAAAATAGAATACTGAAAACTGATACCATTCTTACACCTACAGACGCGTAAAGATTTCACGCGAGAATGGCAGTAATAGTGCAGTATAGAACGGAAAAGGTCCCGCTATAAAAGCGTGAGTCCACTTCAATTAGCCCTCATTCCTCATTTTACTCACTCTCCGCTTTCCAACCTTCGTCGCTGAAACTCCGCTCCTTCTTCCATACTCGACGGCGAACCCGCAAACTCGCTCGACCCCATTTATCGCACCGGCATTGAAAATACCATAAAACGTGTTTTTTTTATATATGAAGCTTGAACGTTTGTTTACCGCCTCGGTGGTGTGGTGGTTAGCGTCGCTGACTACGAATCCATCGGCCTCGGGTTCGAGACCCGGTGACGGCAGCCGGCGCGGAGCAAAACCCAGCTGTTCATCCTTCTACACAATAAAGAAAGTGGTTGGTAGATTAATGGGTACTGGGTGGCCTAGCGGTTAGAACGCGGGGCTGCTGGTGGGGCGTGGTTCGGATTCCACGTTAAACTGTAGGTCTAAGGTGGAGTGAAAAGCTTGACCTTCGTCAGAATGAACAATTCGGGCGAAAACTAACCAAATGTTAACGAAAGGTACCGTACAAGACGAAGGTTCTTTTCTGCACCTGATTCTAAGTCTTATCATTGATGCTTGATACGAAATTAACCTTTGAGGAGAACATGGTGAGAATTCTAACCAAGTTTTGACGGTTTTTTGTGCCTCGAGGCTTTTTTAATCGCTGAAATTTTAAAACAGTCCGTCTTCAGGCACCATTTAGAAATCATCTCTACCCTGACTTCTCGTTTACCACCTACTACTAACTCATTGAAATTGTTCATTATGGGCTCTCGCGCCCAACAGCTGTGCATACTTAAACTCAGTGTCTGTAACCCTTCGCGTAGGCATAACTCACTTGACCTACAGTGTTTTACAGTATCGCATTAAGTTCCTGTGTTACAGCTTACGCCTTTCATACAAACTCTCAGCCTAATCGAATACATTCTCTAAAATATTTCATATATCGCGTATCGGACTCGCATTTTTGTGTGACGTTAAAGAAATACCAATGTAGGCTTATTATTGTTTATTACGTACCATATTTTATCATTCTAATTACTGCATCTTAATACCACTGAATCATTGTACATTTTTCCTCTACATACGTAATTTCGGTTTAGTTGTCAGCATTCAATAATTGTAATATTTGCACACTCAATGCAAACTAGCTATCATAATTGCTAAATCACTAAATTATTATTATTTTATTTTGCTAATTAAACAAAAATCCACGAAGCCTATTAATCTCCTTCATTAATGACATTTATTATTCTGATCGAAAGATCAAATGGTGACCCATAAACAATCTATGTAATTATCTCATTACATTATTATTGGGCCTACTGTCGATAGGCCACGCACAATATACAGTATACTATATATTCGCACAATGTCACGAACTTATTGTCGGGTCGACAAAAAAAAGGGAGACCTTTTAAATCCTTCATATCTCGGCAAATACGGTACATAGAACCATGAAATTTTAGTATGTTAGTACTAGGTAATTTTATGGTTTGTATGCCATCCTTTAATATTTTAGCTGAGAAATTGGATTTATGGCGAATATTCCAGAAAAATCTTGCGATAATTAAAGCGATTTTAATTAACGTAAGCCAACTGCAGGAGGTTTGGACAAGCTTCTCAAGAAAATCGATAAAACAAGAGATGCTAAAAGATGGCATACAAACTATAAAAGTACTTAGTACTAACATATTAAAATTTCATGGTTCTATGTACCGTATTTGCTGAGATATGAAGGGTTTAAAAGGTCTCCCTTTTTTTTCGGCTGACCCGACAATGCAGTAGTAGTAGTATGTAAATGGAGAATTTCCAGTGACAAAGAAATGTTGAATAAATCCATATTTTTCATTACTTTTCTTTGAAATCCGCTCACCGTATAGGAAATTTACTTAGTTGTCGGGTGTGAAAAAAATATTGAAATCTGACCGTAACTTTGGATTTTACAGCAAAAGTTCGAGGTCTCCCTTTTTTTTTTGCCCACCCGATATATATATATATATATATATATATGTCATAGGTGAGGAGAATCCGTAGGTTAGGATTCGAATCCGAATCCATGAAAATTTTTCGAATCCGAATCCAACTGTATTTAGATTCAAATTCGGGTCCATTATACGATTTCGTCGACAAGAGCAAAACATCGACACTCCAAAACCCTAACGTAACCTAACTTAATAATAGCATGTCAATGAAATGTCAAATCGATCAATGTCGCAAGGCCGCTTCTTTCATATATATACAGGGTGTCCCATAAGACCGGTCTCATAGGAAAATTTATTTTAGATTAAATTTCCAAAAGTAATACATTAGAACAAAAACAGATTTTCAAATTGATATCTTGTTTTGGCACCTTTTTTTTGGTTGCAGGTAGAATAACACACAATGGCTAATATAGAAGTGAGTTACACTCGTGAGGAAAAAGCCTCCGCCTTATTTTATTTTAACAAAAAAAAGGTCCCAAAACAAGACATGAATTTGAACATTTGTTTTAGTTCTAATTTATTACTTTTGGAAATTTAATCTAAAATAAATTTCCTAGGAGACCGGACTTATTTATGGGACACCCTGTATATTATATATATATAATATCAGGTTATCAAATGATGTATTGCATTATGCTACATAGAATATGCACTGTAATACTAATTGTTAATATTCTCATATCTACTATTATAAACTGGGTATATCTAATTTATCTATAATGTATACTTAATAATAAAGTTGTCCACTAGTTAATGTACTGTAGGCATTGCATTTAATTAAACTAAAAGGTTTTAACATATAGGCCTATGATTGATTAGGATTAATTGACAAATACAAATTGAAATTTGCAATTTTTATTCATCTTGGCTATTAGAAATTTTTTTTATTACTTATTTATGGTATAAATATCTTAATTTTTTTATGACAGTTAATTGTGTACTAAGTACTAACCCTGTTTGATACATTTAATATAAATCAGCATATCAAATGTTCATTCTTACGTCCTTTCAAAAAAAAATGTATCGTAATATTGAATTGACTTGGAATCTTGTTTGAAAACAAACAAATGTATTAATTTTGTATCATTTTACCGTTATATGTAGATATAACAATCACTGTACATAGTGTGTATATATAGGGTGAACCAAATGTAGGTGGACAGTAAATGATAACGTTTATTTTGAGAATACATATTTAATTTTTTTGTATACTATAATACAAAATAAAATTTAAATAAATTTAGTTATAATATTTAATATAATATAACACAAACACCATAGTTATAATGAACACCATAGTTATAATATAATATAACACAAACCGTATTCAACCTATTGTCCACCTACTTTTGGTTCACCGGTATATTCCCTAAACAAGATTACTTTCTCCATCATGTGAGGAATTACAGTAGTGAAGCCCTTTTGTGCTTTTGACCTTTGTCAAAGAAGCTCCAGTGAGCGAAAAAACTTTTCTGCATCTGCTGTCGAAGCAGGAATAGAAATATTTTCTAGCAAACATAACTTACTTGCGATAGTCCTTTTGATTTTTCCTCCAGTAATCTAAGACGTCAGCTGAAGAACTTCTCACCAGCAAATATTGTTCAAGTTTTGTTGAAGAGGCCGTTTTTCGCTTTCTTGGACGGACGAGACACGAATGCGACTTTGTAATTTTAAGTAATTAATACCGTGACTTCGGGCTACAGTAGATACCTAGCAATTTTTCCCCTTATTCGCCTTTTAAAAAAGTCTTAGGCCTAATGACCAATTCACACTGCACTTTTTCCCCCCATGACAAGTGTTCATGAGCAAATTGTTCATTGTCCGAAACGAGAATAATTGTTCCTTTTCTAAAAATGTTCACACCGCAATTTACTCAAAGTCTGAACAATCTTGACTTTTAAAAAATTGTATATAAATAAAATGATTTAACTTTTTTGTATTTCAAATTATTCCGAAATAACTTAAAAAACGCTATGGCTTACAATTGTGAATTAAGTTTATATGGAATTCTAAGGTAACAGTATAGACTCAGGCAGGGGTCCCCAACCCTGTGCCCGCGAGCACCATGGTGCCCGCCGACCCTTTTGCGTGTGCCCGCCACTGACTGACTACGATTGATAAGTTTTTATTTAAATTTTTAATAAAATGTTAAGTATGTTACATATTTTAAATATTTAGTTACTAAATATTTAAAATATGTAACATACTTAACATTTTATTAAATTTTAGTAGTAAATTAAAGAAACAGATGCTCATTTATTTGAAAATAATTATTTCTTTATAAATAAATTAAGTTATCGTTTTGATCATTTTTCTAAGATTCTTAGTTAGCCCATCCTTGTTTTTTTTTGTGTATTATGTTCATTATTTTACATAGGAATTAAATGGTTTTTTTGTGTATTATGTTCATTATTTTACATAGGAATTAAATGGGTTTTTTTGTGTATTATGTTCATTATTAAGTCCAACTATAAATTTGCCTTGAAAAAGTAAATGGTGCCCGCCCACTACCGGTAGTCTTGAATGCGCTCTTCGGCACAAAAAGGTTGGGGACCCCTGGGTCACTATAGAGCATTATTTACACCAATACTGTATAATTTTTGTATATATTTTTATACCGAAGGAAATATTTCTAATACGCGCGAGATTATTTTTTACACTTCTATAATACACTTCAAGATATATTAAACAGAAATGTTGAAAGTAAAGCGAGATTTTGCAGAAATAAAGATTTTAATCATGATTCAACATCCATTATAAGAAAAAAACCTAGCCTACCCCTAGTCAGATTTCTCACATGGCCCATTAATAAAAAGATTTATAATGAGACCTAGGCTAGCCTGAAACTCAGCATACGTCTAATATACAATATTTTTCTGGTCAATTTTGATGTGCTTTGAAAGAATCCGACATCCGTTTCTTGTGCAAATGAGCAGTTTTCGAGATATTTTGTTTTCACTCCTTCAAAATACATCAAAATTAACCAAAAAATATTTACTGGTAAGGGAACAACATAACCTAGCTAACCACACCTAGGCACACTGTTTATCACACTGCGGACACTGGAGATGTCAATAAAACACCGTGATTAGAAAAAAAATCCAAAGCTTTGTCTTCAACTTGTCCAACAAGTATAAAATCTTCAAAATCGACCTACAGTAACAACCGTCACACGACATGGCTAAAAAACAGTGAGGAGCCTAAGCTTTATAATTATTTGTAGCCTAGGTGATGGCGCTCAGGCGATGATTCTTTTCGTTCGTAATGTACGTTGGTGTAAGCTTTATAATTATTTATTGCTTTATAATTATTTGCACACTATATAAACATACTTTTCCACGTTATCTTTCGGAACGATTCAGAATATTATGTTGTCACGTTCAGGTATTGGTTTGAGTTCAGCGGAATATTAACCTAATATGCTACTAGTGGTCATAATTTAAAGGAAATTATAACACAGGGTACAATAGGGGTGTATAGTCCAGCATCAAATCCTAACCTAGGCCTATCGACTAAATTAATGCAAGACTTCGCCAGGGCCGGCGCTAGGCTTTGCGGGGTCGAGTGCAAAATAACTGCGGGGCCAGCAGTTATTATTCAGAATGGGCTCTTTTAACTGATGCTAAAACTCATTTAAAGCACCGTTCAATTTATGATTATTAATATGCGAAAATTATAATAAAGATTATTGTATAATTTCTATACAATGGAAAGTGGGTTTTAGTTCCACAAGGCTACACTGCTGTCTGTAGACTGTATCATGTGATCTCTCAGTGCTGCCAGCCCAAGCGTGGTGGGGTCAGGATGCAGTGCACCTCCAGCACCCACCTAAAATCGCCCCTTTAGCCTTCTCAAAATCTTAAATTCAAATTGGCAAAATTATCTTTCATAATTACAAATACTTTGCACAAATACATTATTTTGTACAAAAACAAATAGCGGCTTAAATAAACATACATTTGGATCAGTCTCATTCAATAACCAACTCGACTTTCCTTTTCTCTCCTTCGGTTAATGTCTGGAAGCATTCTTCTGGGAATATGTCCACGGACAAAATTCTGAACATAATGTCATGAGTGACATTGTTCAAAAAGTGTTCACACTGCACCGAAAAATGCTAAGTCGTGAACATTTGACATGGATGACAAATACGCATTGTGAATTAGGTATAAAGCGGGTTCCGTCGCCATGCCAGCTTCATTGTGTATTATTTTGAAAATATAAATCAGTACACACAGCAGGAAAGGCCTACAGAGTTTTTAGCCTATAGGGAGTAATCAGAAAACCACTCGCTCATTATATGTAAATAAGTTTGTTTTAAACTGGTGGCATTAATAAATTTAGAAATTAGAAAACAATGGCAACTTGATATTGGTACAGTTTATGTCAAAGAAATTTAATAAAAAAAAACCTCCAACTTAATACAAATCCGAACCTGAATTCAGCAATCGGATTCGCCCACCAATGATATATATATATATATATATATATATATATATACTGCAAACAACAGTATAATTAATGTAAAGAACGACGCTTGTGTAGAAGAGCGTTCCGCACAAGATGAGGAGGGAGAACGAACAAATGAAAACTGAGGTACCACCCGGGAATCGAACCCGGGATCATCCGATTGCCGGTCACTAGCCGCGGGCGGTCAGATATGCTATCCACTACACAATGGACCTCGATCAATCAAAAGTCGTAATTCTCCTACATACGAGCAGAAACCAATGCCCTGAGGGGGCACCTTCGCATGCCGTACATATATACATTTTAACTGCAAACAACACACAGTATAATTAATGTAAAGAACGACGCTTGTGTAGAAGAGCAATCCGCACAAGATGCTCGTATGTAGGAGAATTACGACTTCTGATTGATCGAGGTCTATGGTGTAGTGGATAGCATATTTGACCGGCAATCGTATGATCCAGGGTTCGATTCCCGGGTGGTACCTCATTTTTCATTTGTTCGTTCTCTCCTCATCTTGTTCGAAACGCTCTTCTACACAAGCGTATTGCTCGAAACGTTGCGCATTAAAGAAGACTTTTCATGGCATTTACATTCCTCCTTGTCATTGGATTTCTCCTAAATATTAAATTGAAGCTTTGTAGAAGCAAACCGCATGACTATATATATATATATATATATATATATATATATATATAACATATATATATATATATATATACACACACACACACACACACATATATATATATATATATATTATATATATATATATATATATATATTATATATATATATTATACACACAGGGTGAGTCACGACGAAATGTCATAATTTCGGGAGCTTATAGCTGAGTTCATTCCCAGTCAAAAACTCCATATGAACATAGGTTCGATTCTTAACGGTTTTGGAGCTATGGATGTTTGATGTTTAAAAATAAGAATAAGCGCACAAATATCTGTAAAGTTTTTATTTATGAATTTACAATAACTGCTTAAAATTACTACCCTCGGCCTCAATACACATCGCGGCTCGTCTGTGAATCGCGCGTGTAGCTCGCATTAATTCATTACGATTGTCCTTTATGAGGGCTGCAGCATCCAAAATGCGACGGAGTAATGCATCTCGTGTTTCCACCTTTCTCTGGTACACCGGCTCTTTCATGCGCCCCCACGGATAAAAATCTAGAGGGGTTAGGTCCGGAGACCTGGGTGGCCAATTTTGCGCACCACCACGACTGGTCCATCATCCAGGGAAGCGATCATCGAGATGCGTTCTCACTGCACGGCTAAAATGGGGAGGAGCTCCGTCTTGTTGGAAGTACATACGCAATCGTGTTGCCAAAGTTACATCTAACAGTGACGGCAGTTCGTCTTGTAGAAATCGTAGATAAATGTCACTTGTAAGAACGCCTTCGAAGATAAACGGACCAATCAGCCGACCGTAGAAAATACCACACCACACAATGACACTGAACCGATGTTGAAAATTACTTTCCACAATGGCATGAGGATTCATTTCTGACCACACGTGTGAATTGCGAGTGCTGTTGACACCGTCGCCGGTAAATTGAGCCTCATCACAGAACAAGACGTATCGATGCAATTGTGGATCGATCGGCATTGAACCAATTACAAAATTTCAGCAGTTGGGCACGGCACGATCCCCAAGTTGGAGGTGCTGAACGCGCTGTACGTGGTATGAATACATGCCTTCTTCGCGTAACGTTCTACATACTCTCGTTTGAGGAACTCTAAGATGTGTGGAAATCCTTCGCGTACTAACATGAGGAGTCCGAGGTATCATCTGAATAATGTTTTCTTGTTCAGCCACATCTTGTACTGGACGCTCAGATAAAACAGTAACGCTAGGAAATGAACTGCTCTCTCGCAATCTCCGGAAAAGAAAACGTTGCTAAACACTCGTCCATCACAAAATCCATAAACATGCACCATATCGGCATATCCAGCATTTTAAAACGTAAAAGGCAAACTGAACGGACAAAACATCAACTGCACGCTGTGAAACACAATACTCACTCTACTGCGTAGTTAGTTCAGTTCGGTTCGGTAAGTACAGTAACTATCAATTCAGTTCAAGGTCACGCATGCGCATGCTTGAAATTCAAACATCCATAGCTCCATAACCGTTAAGAATCGGACCTATGTTCATATGAAGTTTTTGACTGGGAGTGACCTCAGCTATAAGCTCCCGAAGTTATAACATTTCGTCGTCTCACCCTGTGTGTTTTTGTATATATATATATATATATATATATATATAATATATATATATATATGTGTGTGTTTCAAAGTATGACCGCTCATGGCCACCAAAAGAAAGGTGGATAGCAGAGCGAACACAGGACGAAGACTATGAAACAGCTAACGGAAGTGAACAATAAACGGGGAGGAGGAGGAGGGGAGAAAAAAAAAAATCATAGTGTCACAACCGGTAAAGAAGTCGGGAGCGAAGGAGGAAGGAGAACAACCCGGTTACCGAAAAGTAGGGACCTTCCGATAGAATAACGCCAAGCCTATCACAAGGCCCGACGTTCTCCAAAAAGGGAAAATACTCTGCGCTCAGCGCAGAGTAAAGCGAACACTCCACCAGCAGGTGGGCAACTGTAAGATGTTACAATCGGGACATCGGGGCACCCGATCCCCGGCCATCAAATAGCCATGGGTCAGGTGGGTGTGGCCAATACGGAGGCGGGCCAAAGCCACCTCCTTATGGCGCGACCGATGGAAGGAAGAGGCCCAACATCCCAATTTGGGTTTAATCTTGCAGAGTTTGTTATTTGTAGCGCCATCCCAGCGACTCTGCCACCGGGAGCGCAAAAACCTACGGAAGCCAGGGATATAATCGGAAAAGGGGAGGGACACGGTGAAACCTGTAGTCGGCACGCGGAACGGGCAGCTCGATCGGCAGCCTCATTTCCAGCCACGTTAACATGTGCAGGAACCCAGCAAAATACCACCTCCTTGCCACCAGAAGCGACAAGGATATGGCACAGTAGCTGGATTTGTCGGACCAGTGGGTGGACAGGGTCAAAACACTCCAGGCCATCCAGGGCACTGCGGGAATCCGAATAGATGACAAACGACCCATCCGGATGCTCCCGCACCACCTCCAGAGCGCTCAGAATGGCATAGAGCTCCGCCGTGAAAACGGAAGCCTCATCAGGGAGACGGGTACATCGGGGAGCAAGGGCAAACGACTGGGGAACAGCCGCGGCCCCAACGCCCCCCGACGACCTCAAGCCATCTGTGAAGACCGCAACACATGCAGAGTGACACGCTGCATGCTGAAGGAACAGAGACCGAAGCAAGGCAGAGTCAGAATCGGCCCTGCGAACGGGGCGCAACGCCCTACAGCACGCAACAGGGGTGCTCTCCCAAAGTGAAACACCCCTGAAAGAGACCGGTATAACGGATGGAGGAGGAGTGCCCATACCATCGAGGAGGGAAGTCACCGTGTCGGTGAAATACCAACCCCCATCCCGGCAGAACGCCCTCTCAACCACCTGGAACAGAGGAGAGGTGGGAAGACGGAGGATCCGGAGATAGTGCTTAGCAATGAGGAACGACCTCCGATCCTCCAAGGGAGGGATGTCGCACTCAACCTGCAGAGTATCAACCGGAGAGGAGCGGAAGGCGCCAGATGACATGCGCAGTCCTCTAGAGAGGACCGGATCCAGTATCCGAAGGGCCGTGCGGGAGGCGGAGCCATCCACCACACTCCCATAGTCTAATTTGGACTGTACCAGGGACACGTACAAACGGAGGAGTGTCCGCCTATCCGCGCCCCATGTAGTATGCGACAGATGTCCCAGCAAATCCAGGGTACGTCTCGCGGACTCGCGCAGCCGGCGAAGGTGGGGAACCCAGCTCAAACGGCTGTCGAAAACCATACCCAAGAAGCGTACTGATGGAACGAGGGCCAGAGGCTGACCCCCGAGTGTAAGGTTAAAGGCCGGGATGGCGCCGGATCCCCGTCTCCTCGACGGAAGGAAGGCCACACACGAAGTCTTCGGGGAAGACAGCGTAACGCCCACCGACGACGCCCAGCGTTCAACCCGATTGACCGCGAATTGGACTTGCCTCTCCACGAGGGGGGGACTCGTCCCCGCGGCATAGACAGCCAGATCTGCGTAGATGGAACAGCGCACCGAGGGCGGAAGGGCTCCCGGTAGCGCAGACATAACCAGATTGAAGCAGGAGACGCTCAAAACACACCCCTGGGGCACCCCCTCCTCCTGAACATACAGGTCAGATAGGGCCGCCCCATTACGGACGCGGAAAGTGCGACGGCAGAGGAAGTTACGAAGAAACGTGGGCAAAAAGCCCACAAAACCAAGAGACTTCAAACGGTCCATGACAACTCCCCGACGGGTCGTGTCATAGGCCTTTTGGACGTCGAAAAGACGGCCAGAACAAGATTCCGGCGGAAAAATGCCTCCCGTACATCATGGCCAAGGAGGAGAAGGGGGTCCAGAGTACCCCGAAATCGACGAAAGCCATACTGGGTCGGGGGGTATAACCCAAGCGACTCCAGTGTAAAGGAAAGTCGGACGGCCACCATCTTTTCAAGGAGCTTGCATAAACAGCTCGTCAAGGCAATAGCCGATAGCCCGCCACCCCGCCGGATCCTTCCCCGGCTTAGGTATCGGGACCACAATCGCCTCCCTCCAACGGGAAGGGAACGACCCCTCAACCCACACCCGGTTGAAAAGATCCAGCAAGAAGTGCAGGGCCATCGGGTGCAGATTCCAAAAAGTCATACGGAATGTCATCAGGGCCAGGGGCGGAAGAACGACGGGTTGCCAAGGCAGCCCGAAGTTCCCGCATCGTAAAGAGATGGTTATAGGGCTCGTTCCCAGGGGGGGAACGTGACCTCCGATAAAGGACGATCCGCAGCTGAAGGCGAACGGGAAACCGCAGCAAAAGCACCGGCCAGCCGATCGGCCACAGCAGCAGGATCCGAAAGGAAGCCGTCCCCGTCCCGAAGGACAGGGCGACTAGCAGGGACCTTCCCCTCGATACTACGTACCTTCCGCCACACAGCAGCAGAAGGGGTAGATGAGGAAATGCCGGACACAAAAGCACGCCAAGAGGCCCGACGGGCCAACTTGAGAGTCCGGCGGGCGAAAGCCTTCGCCCGCCGCATCTCAATCAAGTGGTCCGCGCGCCGGGTGCGGTGGAAGCGGCGCGTTGCCCTCTTCCTCTCGCACGCCTGGTGACATGCTGGAGTCCACCCCACCACGGGACGCTACGCGTCCGCGGGTTACCGGAAGATCGAGGAATACAGTCCTCCGCGACGCTCAACACCACCCGCTCGAAGAACTCCAAGCTCTCATCCACAGAGCCAAAGCTCAATACCGAACGGACAATGACGGAACGAGCTCTGAAAGATGGCCAGTCAGCCCGCGCAAGACACCACCTCGGTCGAGACGAGACGCCCGGCTGCGGTCCGACCGGCTCAAGACAGACTGGGTAATGATCACTGCCATAAGAGTCCCCCAACACCTTCCACGAAAAATCGAGTAAGGCATCGAGGGACACCAAGGAGAGATCAATACAGGTAAATGAACCCGTGGGTTCGTGGAAGTAGTAGGTTCACCGGAATTGAGGCACGCAAAGGAAAGTTCCTCCATTAAGGAGAGCAACATACCAGCAACATTAGTCGACCGGACATCTCCCCAAGCCGGGTCGCGACTGTTAAAGTCCCCGAGGAGGAGAAACGGTCGAGGTAGTTGCAACACCAACTCGCGAACCGCGTCGCGAGAAGGAGGGTCATGAGGAGGAATATAAATCGAGCAGGCAGTGTACTGGCGATCTAAAAATAGCCGCACAGCCACAGCCTGCAAGGAAGTGCGAAGAGGCACACCTCGCGATGGTAACGAATGATGCACATAAATCGCCGCACCCCGCCGGCGTGTGGCTCATCCGGGGTGCAAGGGAAACCAACATAGCCAGAGAGACGAGGGAGTCCCCGCGCAGCCAGGATAGTCTCCTGGAGACAAACACAGGAAGGCCAGCAGGGAGGCAAGGTTCTCCCAGTTAGCTAAAAGCCCCCTACAGTTCCAATGC
The DNA here is from genome assembly GCA_023014485.1 of Bathynomus jamesi. Lineage (NCBI taxonomy): Eukaryota > Metazoa > Arthropoda > Malacostraca > Isopoda > Cirolanidae > Bathynomus > Bathynomus jamesi. Next base: position 738,680 of record JAJOZX010001640.1, on the reverse strand, counting down.
AAAATGGAACTGTAAGGGGAAGTGGCATTATAAGAGCAGAGAAAACAGAGAAATAGCCACGGACCAAGCTGAGCAGCAAACTCAACGGTCCGCAACCAGGGACGGAATCGGCTTCCCCGACTCACCCCGAACGGGGGGGGGGGCCACCGACCCCGCAGCTGCTTCACCCGTAGTAGAACGAGAGTGGAGAGTGGAACAGGGAGTTCAGAGGGGGGCTCCCCTGGGGGGGGGAGACGACGAGACGGGCCCAGCCGAAACCCCCGACTCCCCACCAGAGGGGGGCCGGGGAGAACCAGATGTTCGAGGGCTCGTCAAACCAGACAAGCACTGACGGGGGGGAGGAAAGGTCCACCACAGGTGGGAGAGGTAGATCCAGGAGAGACCCGACCACTCTCAGCAGGAGCCGAAGGGAAGACTCCATGAAGAAGGGCCAGGCTCCTCTCGACCGGGTCCACCATGGGAACAGTCAGTAATCGAGGGTGTCATGGGGCGGTGTACCTCAACCGACACCCGGACACTGGTCGGGGCACCGGGAGGTGACGCCTCACCAGCCCTCCGTATAGGGGGGGGAGTCCCGAGCGGATCAGGAGCGGCGCGCCGCTTCCCCTCCGGTGAAGAAGGGGAAGCAGGGCGAGCAGCGGTCATGATCGGGTCTGGAGGACTCCGACTCCGACCACGGCGACGCTTCCTCCTCCCCTTCGGGGCATCACCTTCCCCACCCGAGAGACGAGTAGGCAAGGATCCAGACCCCAAGGCCGGAGAGGGAGAAGGGGCACTTGTAGGCAGGGAATCAGATGGGATGTCTGAAAGTGAGGCAGAGGAACAAGAACCCGCGGCGCCAGGAGGACCACCAACCCCCGGAACTTCCAGGGGGGGCACCACTCCGGTAGACGCCGGGGTAGCACGGGAGGGGCCCGAGGACCCGCCAGGGCCAAGAGCCGCAGCATAGGACAACCCCCGCCGCGGCTCCCGGTCACGGACCCTATCGCGCGCCTCCCGCGCACTAAGGAATTCGGTAGTCCTTAAGGACCGCACCTCGAATTCAAATTGAAAACGGGGCAGTCCCGAGAGGAGGAAGGGTGGGCCCCCGAGCAGTTCGAGCACCGCGGGGGCTTCGTGCACGGGGTAGGGTGCGCAGGCCCACCGCAGCGGACACATAGCTTACCCTCACGGCGGCACGCAGAGCTAACATGGCCGAACCGGTTGCAGCCAAAGCAGCGAACCGGGTCAGGCACATATGGTCGCACCGAAAACTCACACGACCGGCGATCACCCACGCCCCAGAACACCTGGGCCGGAGGCACAAGGGAGTCAAAGGTCAGGAGCAGACGAGCGGACGGGGTAAGAGCACCATCCCGGCGCGACGAAAAGCGGAAGACCTTCGTTACCCCCTGGGGGGCAAGATCCTCCTGCAACTCGCCAACCGGGATTGACAGCAGACGGGAAGCGAAAATGGTGCCCTGACAGCTATTCAATTGCGGATGGGGAGTCACAGAAACTCTGCAACCCAAGACATCCTGCAACTGTAGAAGGGACTCAGTCACCCCCGAAGAACGGGACTTCAAAAGAAGAGACCCATCCTTCAGAGGGCGGATATCATAACGACAGGGAACCCCCACCGTCTTAAGGCGCTGAAACACCCGTTCCGAGTTGCCCGGAAGGGAGCCAGCGGAAGGGCGGAGAACAAGGAACCTGTCCACCGGACAGAAATTGACAGCCGGGAAGGTCCATGTGTAACGGTAACCGAGAGTGGGCGAGAGAACAAGGGCCGCGAAGACCCCGCCCTACGGCCACCACGAGTCCGGCCACGAGAGCCAGACGCCGCAGAGGACGAGAGGGGGCCATACGGCTTGAAGGTCAATCCAGCGGAGGCAGAGGCCGCTGAACGACCAGAAGTAGTAGTCTTATCCAAATCCAAGGGCGGGCCAGAGTCGTCAACAGGAGGGGATTGAAGTTTAGAAATTGAACCCATAAACAATAGCTTTACAAAAAAGACAGCCTCGGACCCAAGGCAATGCACCATCCGCCGCTGCATCCTTCAAGGCGCAGGCCCAACGTCCCGGGTAGCCCGCCCCCCAACCTGACTGTCGTTTTAAAAACAGCAGATTGGCACTACGGAGATTTGTCCGTTAAGGGCCAAGCAAAGACCCAATCCAGACGCAGCAGCGGTCCGGGCGCCCGTACCGTCCCCAGAGCACGGCTCAGCCACGGAGCGATGCCCCCCGGCGGGTGCACCCGATGACCCCAAGACTGCAAAATACAAACAGAGGGGGGGGTACTACAATTAACAGAGGCACAAGACCGAGTCAAGACAAAAGAAATTCCGGGAGAGACGGAAAAAAAGGGGGAGCAAAAAGAAAAAAAAAAAAAAAAAAAAAAAAAAAAAAAAACGCAACTAGGTAACTCTTCGCCCACACCCCGCGAGGAGTTGAGGAAACCCCAACAACCACGAGGTGTACGAGCCCCCTCGGCCCGGCAAGCCGGAGTACCTAATCGAGGGGGTGTATATATATATATATATATATATATATATAACGTAAAGAACGACGCTTGTATAGGAGATATTCCGCGCAAGACGAGAGAGGGAGAACGAAACAAATGAAAAAATGAGGTAACCACCCGGGAATCGAACCCGGGATCTTCCGATTGCCGGTCAGATGCGATACCATTACACCATGGGCCTCACTCTTCCAAATGCCGTAATTCTTCTACATACTCGCAGAAACCAATGCCCCAAGGGGGCGCGGAATATCTCCTATACAAGCGTCGTTCTTTGTTATTTATACTGCGTGTTCTTTGCAGTTGAATGTATATAATGTTACGGCATGCGGGAGGTGCCCCCTTGGGGCATTGGTTTCTGCGAGTATGTAGAAGAATTACGGCATTTGGAAGAGTGAGGCCCATGGTGTAATGGTATCGCATCTGACCAGCAATCGGAAGATCCCGGGTTCGATTCCCGGGTGGTTACCTCATTTTTTCATTTATTTCGTTCTCTCTCTCGTCTTGCGCGGAATATCTCCTATACAAGCGTCGTTCTTTACGTTATTTATACTGTGTGTTCTTTGCAGTTGAATTGTGTGTGTGTGTATATATATATATATATATAATGCGCCTCCGGGGTGTAGTGGTTAGTATCGCTATGAATCCACCGGCCTCAGGTTCGATTCTCGGCGATAGCAAACGACGCGCAGGCCACCCAGCTGTTCATCCTTCCATGCAATAAGAATGGTTGGCAGATAAATGGGTACCGTGGGTAGTCTCGTGGTTAAGACGTTGGGCCGCTGATTGAGGGGTCGTGAGATCGAGTCCGAGCGAGGACTTTGTACTTCCACCCGTGTTGGCTGGTGGTTCGCATTTCACGTTAAGCTCTAGCCCTAAGGTGGAACAACAAACTTGACCTTCGTCAAAATGAACACTACAAGCTAAAGCAAAACCAAGGTTACCAAAAATTAAGTTAGGCTTAGTTTAGTAAAAGTGCATAAAATATTTAATCAAAATAAGTAAAATCTTTTTGGAAAGAGTCTATTTAAAAAATGGGGCCACTAAACGGAAGTTGTACCAAATTTGAAAGTGGAATAATGTTTGAACTTTTGATGATATTTCGTCGAAATACCTTCAAAAGTTCAAGTGTTATTCCACTTTTAACTGCATTTTCTGGAATTTTTTAACTTCTGTCGTTTAGCCATTTTTCTTCATAGCTTCTGATGTATTTGAGTACAGTTTCTTTTAATCGATCAAAATAAAGATGAATTAAGAATCAATTCCGGATCCATATCACAATTTTGACTTTCTTTTCCGGAATTGGAACAAGATTTGATGATAATTTCTACTGCAAATCGGAACTGGAATCAGTTCCAGAAGAATCAAAATTGTCCACCCATTCTCACTAATTCACTATGTACAACGATCACGCATTTGAATAGCCCCAAAACTCCCCTGCAGCGGGGTAAATCCTATTACGAAATGCACCGCTTCACAAAAGGTTTTTCTTAAAAAAAACAAAAACAAAAAAGAATTTATTAAAAAAATTTATTTTATGGTTATTTAATAACATTACAGTGTGTATGTATATATGTTAGAGGGACTCTGCGTAACAGGGACTTCATGAAATCCCCAAAATGTTCAGGGATTTCATGTAATGTTGTGGTCGTGATATTTTCGTTAATTTTAACGAAAATATCACGACTTAACCTAACCAATCGTCAAGGGCGAACAGTTGACCTAACCGGGCATTCAATAATTTTCCCGTAGATTTAACGAAAATATCACGACTTACGTTAAATGAAATCCCTGAACATTTTAGGGGTTTCATGAAATCCCTAGTAACGCAGATTCCCCGTAACATAGTCTCCAAAAGTTAAGCACGAAAAAATAAAATTCTTTAACAGCGACTTCCTATAAGGCCTGCAGCAGCAGCCGGCTAAGAACGTTTTAAAGCTTGAAGTTCCCTCTCTCGAGTAGTATACGAGACATTTCACCACACTTTGACATCTTTCATTTCAGCAAATGATCGTGCCAAGCCACACGGCCACAGACAGGAAACAAATCACGATTCTCGTGAACTTGTGTGGAGTACATGCTTTTCGCGGGTCTAATGTGACAACTTTGAGACACGTGCCACTTGCCAACGTCCACTAACCGATTCTTACTCCTATACCTCGTCCTGGTATACGGTAAGGAACTCTAAAGCTTGTAAAAACAAACATGCGTCAGTATAACCACCTTCGTATCCCAAAAGGTGGTGGACACTTCTAGCTCATGATATGTTACTAGATATTAGAAATTCTCCAAATAAGTGGTAACTTTTAAGCCCTTAAATCCAGTGCCGTAGCTTGGGAGGGGGAGGGGGCTGAGGGTGCGACGCCAGAGAGAGAGAGAGAGATTTCCCTGTGGCCAATTTTAAATTCAGCTTCTTATAATAATACATTATAGCATGGCTAAGCCTATGACGTAGTGGCTTGAAAGACACACGGAAAAGGTGCCAAATTTGTCCAGTCGGGAATTTATAACACATTTGTCCCGCCTGAAAAAAGACCACGCTACGCCACTGCTTAAATTGCTTCTTTGCTCTTTCTCTCGCGTCTCCTACTGGCGATTCCCAGATTCTTGATCACGATTTTCTGATGAATTGTTTAAATGAAATCGGTGTGGTGAAATGTCCTGTATATCACTCGAAAAAAAAAAAAAAAACGTTTAGAAACTTCGAAAGAATCGAAATTAATCTATAGTCATGGAATTAGGAAATGTTATAAAGACATATAAAGACATGCTTACTTTAGAATAAATATATATATATATATATATATATATAATATATATATATATCCAATAATTTAATTGTATATTTCCGTAATTCAACTTGTAAATAAGATTAAATTGTGATAAAGATTTTCCATATTTGAACGAAACATATTGAACAATTAATTATTAATTTACTTCTATCGAACGAAACAATATGAAATTGAAAACCTGAAACGAAACTCGTACAAACTATATCAAATTTCATTTTTGATTCGTTCGCTTTGAAAACAACTCATTACTAAACTTATATATTATATATATATATATATATATATATATATATATATATATATATATATATATATATATATATAGCCAAGTAAATAAATTTAATTACCTTCTCAACCGTAAAAAACCAATCTGCATCAATGAACAACAAAAACATTTAAAAACCAATAGTTTTTTCAGACTAAAAATTACAAACAAAACCAGTCAAAATTACAATTACCGTACAATATTGAAAATTATTACATAATTAACAATTTAACATAAATGCGTACGCTTCCTGCACTGATTTATGGTTCACACTGTATTTGGGATGTAAATAATGATAGCAGCAGTAGTTTCAGAGTGTGTGTAGGATGATTCAAAATTCCTGCCTTATAAAAACTATACAATAAGTCCCTATGGGGTCATTCAAAAACCACGTGGTCCTTTTTCTGGTGGTTTTCAAACCCGTCCTCCCCGCTTGTGGTCATTTGTGGCCAATGACTTAAACCCCCTCCAAAACCACGTGGTCTTCTGATGTCACCCCCACCCCTTCTTAATCTTATACAAATTAAAATGCAAATTAAAATAAAGCAAATTAAAAATAATCAAATTAAAAGTATGACGAATTTGTTTCATCAACGTTAAAAATTCGAACCTTGTAGAATTTTCTGAAATAAAGGTTCACCAAATTTGTGTTTATAAAGATTAGAGTCTTCTGCAATTTACGATATATTATATATATATATATATATATATATATATATATAATGAATAAAACCACGAAGGAAACACAGAATGGTGTTCAAGCGCGTTTGTCTAATGACATCCTCAGGAACACTGAAGTACATAAAGAGTTACAGCTTATATATAGGTTACAATATATATATATACACAATAAACGGAGGGAAAAAAGTGGTACGTATCTCGGCGAGGCAGTGGGTGGGTGGAGTTGAGTTATTGGGTTGGGGATGGTAGACTAGGAGTGTGAGTAAGGTTCAGTTGCTGGATAGTGGGTAGGAGGGGTGTGGTCTTAGACACGATGAAGCGGATGGGAATGAGTGAGGAAAAGGAAAATTGCTTCCGCTGAAAAATGGGGGGCCTTCTGCGAGTATGGATTGTAGACAGTCGGGTATGGGAATTTTGGACGAGAGAGGGAAACACCCGCGACGAAGAGCGGACAGGTTTGGGCATTCGACCAGATGTACGACGGTGATAGGGGTATGGCAGATAGGGCAGAGCGGGGCTGGCGATTTAGCCATAAGGTGACCTTGAGTAATGCGTGCGTATCCAAGGCGGAAACGGGTTAGAATCACTTCTTTATGGCGAGACTGGTGAAATGAGGAGGCCCAGTATCCTAATTGTGGTTTGATCTTGTGGAGCTTGTTTTGAGTGGCCTGGTCCCATTCCCGTTGCCAGATGGAGCTGAAGTGGAAGCGGAGAGTCGGGAAGAAGTCGGAGAAAGGGAGGGGCCGGGTGGAGGCCGGCAGTAAGCAGGCCGTCTTTGCCGTGCGGTCCGCCTCTTCGTTACCCTGGATGCCGACATGTGCCGGGACCCAGCAGAAAGCGATTGTCTTGTGTCGAAAGGTTGTTAAAAAGTGGAAGGTTTGCTGGATGATACAGACGAGCGGGTGAGGGGGGTTAAATCTCTCTAGGGAGAGAAGTGCGCTTTGGGAATCTGAATAAATGACGAAGGAGCTGGCAGAGTGGGTGCGCACAATGTCGAGGGCCTCCATAATCGCGAAGAGTTCTGCTGAGAAAACGGAGGCCTCGCGGGGCAGGATGACGCCTCGAGAAAGCGGCTGGGCCAGTATCACCGCTGAGGCGGCAGTACCAGTCTCCGAGCGGGAACCATCTGTATAAATGGGGACTGTGTCTGGGTGTTGGGTTGCGTGCTCTCAGAAGTGACCTATATACCGTAACGATCGTGGTAGTCTTTGGTCGGGCACACAGGTCCCTGTAAAACTTGATAGGAGTGAGGAGCCAGGGGAGATGCTGTATGAAATGGGGATAACTGAGGGGGTGGGCATGTTGGAAAAGTCAAGGAAAGAGCGGACAGCTTCAGTGAACTGCCAGCTCCGTCCCTGAGGTGGAAGTTCAGAAATGGCCGCGCATAGAAGCGAAGAGGGTAGTCTCTGTGCACGGAAGCATGTCCTCATGAGAAGCAGACCCTATCGGAGGCCGAGAGGGAGGGAGGGAGGGAGGGAGGGAGGGATAGATTAGATAGATAGATAAGATAAACTATTATAAACAGGATATTTTAATGCTTAGTATTGGCCACATGGTTAAACGTGAACACCCCCCTCCCCCATGTGACCCTTAGTGGTCAAATAAACAAATAAGGACCACGTGGTCTTGAATGGCCCCTATGAGGTAGGACTTCTGAATCCTGTACACACACACACACACACTTACGGATACTGAGAAAACTCCCGTTTTAGGACAACATGAAGGCAGGGTTTTTACTTTTGACGACTTTTTTTTGTACCCCGATTCGAGTGTAACGATAAAAAAGGGGGGGGGGGGGATCTAAGTAACGTCAAACATATTTGCTTAAGTAAAAAAAAAGCTCCCCTCTCAACCACTACGGCTTCTGCTAATTTAAACAAAATTCTTAAGCATGTTCTGCCCCAAACTCCACTGCAATAAATTTAAAAAATCTATAAAAAAAATAAAATTACATACATACATACATACATATCATATATATATATATAGGGTGTCCCATACGTCTAGAACCATAGGGTAAAATAAGTAATTCATGTTTTTCCGTTTATGGAAGTGCCCATGATGTCTGAGTAAGGAAGAACGCATCCAGGTAATTCTGCTCGTAGGAAATCGGAGTCAGAGGGAGGTCGCTGAGGAATTTAACAGATTGCATTCGGACCGCGCGCCGATAACACACAGCTGTGTCGGCAAACTTGTAGCAAAGTTCAGGGAAACGGGATCCATAGGAGATAAACCACGCAGCGGACCTCCGAGGACATCCACCGACGATGACACAGCCGCAACCATCCTCGCTCATTTCACAAACAGTTCCCAAAAGTCTCTTCGGCGTTTTTATCGCCGTTTTTATCATTTTGCCCTATGGTTCCAGACTTACGGGACACCCATATATATATAATATATATATATAATATATAGGATGATAATTCGCACTTAAACATGTGAAATGAATGAAAGATGTAAACCCACAAAAGAAAAAAAGATTCCAGGGCCTTTCGTGCATTCAGCAATACACCTCGTCAGGGAATGAAGGGAGAAGGCAAGATGACCAAAATATATACTTATGCGCATTAAAACAATAAAGTAGAGAGATTAGCACAAAGTTAACAAGCTCTGATTAAAGGCAAAAGACATTTTAACAAGATGGGATATAAAATTGACTATCACTTAAAATATATTTTTTAAGTACATAGGTACATTGTCATTTTGCTTCTCCTTCATTCCCTGACGAGGGTATTGCTGAATACACGATAGTTCCTTCAAAAATCATTTTTTTTTCTTTTCTTGTGGGTTTGCATCATGTGTGTTATATATATATATATATATAATTATATATATATATATATATTATATATATATATATATATATATACAGGGTGGATAAAAAAAAGTGACCCTTTAGAGGTAAACTGTCATTAAAAAAGTAAGGGGACTAGAGCTCCCAAACTTTTTGATGCTTACCTTAGTATGTTCGTCTTAATTGAAAAGTTGCTCGATGTGTCCCCCTTCCTGCTCAACGCAGGCCTCCAAACGTGGACGCCACTGATCAATGCTCCTCTTTACATATCGTTGAGACACCTTCTTCCAACCGAGCAGAATTCTTATCCCGTAGTTCATCTATGTCTCTTATATTGGTACCAGGGGTGTAAACTTTGGACTTCAGGGTTTCCCAAACACCATGATCTAGTGGTGAAAGATCGGGGCTACTAGCCGGCCACATATTGGATTCGATAAAATCCGGTGTTTCGTTCTCGAGGAATGTGACAGTTTGGCGTGCTCTGTGAGCAGGGGCTCCATCTTGTTGGAAAGCACAGTATATGTTTCACTCTAACCGATATTCGACGAATTAGTGGTGAAAGATATACTTTCCAACAAGATGGAGACCCTGCTCACAGAAACGCCAAACTGTCACATTTCTCGAGAACGAAACACCAGATTTATCGAACCCATATTGGGGCTAGTAGCCCCGATCTTTCACCACTAGATTATGGTGTTTGGGAAGCCCTGAAGTCCAAAGTTTACACCCCTGGTACCAAGAGACATACATGAACTACGTGAAAAGAATTCTGCTCGGTTGGAAGAAGGTGTGTCAACGATATGTAAACGGGCGTATTGATCAGTGGCGTCCGCGTTTGGAGACCTGCGTTGAGCAGGAAGGGGGACACATCGAACAACTTTTCAATTAAGACGAACATACTAAGGTAAGCATCTATGAAGTTTGGGAGCTCTAGTCACCTTACTTTTTTTAATATGACAGTTTACCTCTAAGGGGTCACTTTTTTTTTACCCAATATATATATATATATATATATATATATATATATATATATATATATATATATATACTTCGGGAAGGGGTGGGGACCAAAGGAAACAAAATGGGGACATTATTTTATTTTACAATAATGTTATTCACTATTTCGTCACGTGCCCTTTTACCATAAAAACTGCTTTAGGTCAGTCTAGCAATGAATCTAAACTTTCAGCATTATTATTCTTCGCACCATATTTGAGGCCCTCCCAGGAAGTGGCTAAGCGACAAAAGCTAAAAAACGCCAGAAAACGCAATTAAACGTTGTACCAATTTGAAATAACGAAGATATTTCATAAAAATATCTTCAAAAAAGCTCAAAAGTTGTCACTTTCAAATTGGTACAACTTTAACTGCGTTTTTTTAACTTTTGTCGTTTAGCCACTCCTTCCTCGGAGGACCTCATTTTCTCGAGAGCTTTATTCAGCTTCGGAAATGATTCAGTGTCATACTTTCTTAATGAGAGTCGATACACGTATACAAAATTAATTCGGCTCTTGAACACCGAGTATATGAAATAATCATTGCACTATATTTTCTGAATGAACATCCACGATAGTCGATAGATCGTGTCAGAATCGCCGTCGATTGGCGATCTGGTGAGCACCATCGCTGCATTGGCTGGCTGTAGTGCCTTCGGTGTATCCATCCCAGGTTCTCATCACGATCCTGACCCTTACGATCTGCCCACCGTCCCGCTATGGTTGGGATTGGTTTTAGGGGGAGGGGAGCTTGTTTTTCCACGTGTTTACAATGGGTTTTAAAGCTGGACTATTTCCTGGCCACTTGCGAACTTCAATGTTGTTATTTCATACACAGTCTTTCACTTCTCTTATTGCCTTTTGACATGGTGCTCCATCTTGTTTAAAAGTCGTGGCACTGTGTAAGTTCTTAAGAGTTGGAAGGTTTGTTTTTAACAAGTTTCAATAACGGTCGCGATTCATAGTGACATTTTGCGTAGGAGGAGGGACCTCTACGACCAAACTCTGAAAAACAGCTCCAAGTCACGACTCCTGAAGGACGTTTTATCTTTTTCTTTTCTGTGTACTTCTGATCCACATGGTTCGAGCGAAGTTCTTCTTAATGATCTTCGACGTGAAACGAAGGTTTTAAAATTTGATTCGTCAATGAACATTACACTCGATTCTATTATTTTGTCCACTATTTATATTTTTAACAAAAATTTATTCTGGTGATACTCATTTTCTGGGTCAAGATGGGTTTTACCTTGAAGGTCGTGAGGGTGTTTTTAAGGCCTTCTTAAAAGATATGCCGAATTCACCAATTATTAATTATTATTACTGTATATATTTTTAAGAATTTTTTGTTTTCGACCAATTTCCCTCGCTGTGAAATTACTGGACAGATCATTACTTCTCGTTTAATGGAGATATCAGTCCCCTCACTCGTCGTTTTTGGCCGTCGAGAACTCTTCTTCCTCGCGAGACAGGTCCAAGCAGAATCACCCACGTATCGTTGCAACGACAAGTTCACTGTACTCTGGGTAACAATTCGACGTGAGCCGATATTTCGTTGAGATAGTCCCCCCTTAGCTCGTGGAATAATTCCTCCTTTAATATGTGGAGTTAGCTGCATTTTATATTTCACAATGATGCCCCAAGTTTATTGAGTTTTACAACAAAAATATACAAAAATTACAATATTTTAAAGTGACAGAATCTTCCCACCCCGAACATATACTGCACCTTCACTAATTAAAAAATCCGCTCATAAACATTTTAAGAAACTCAGTTGCCACATGAAAAGTTGCTAATTCGTAATTTTTCATACAACACTATTTGAGAGAGATCTGCGCAAAATTGTTGATCCAATTTTGTTGCGGGCACTGACATACATACATACATCCCTTTAAGGGCTGGACTGACAAATGCGTACACGTATGGCAGCCACAACAATCTATCCTATTGTTAAATGAGCAATGTTTTGAACTAGTTTTTACAGTTACGCACCTTTATTAAAACAAAGTTTCGTGAGCATGCGAGTCTTACGAGCAGTCCACTCAACCTCCAACCAATAGTCCAATGTAGATAAATGTATTTCAACAGCGCATCGCGCGAAACCAAAAATCGTTAAGAGTTACGGTATATTATTTTCATGGAAAATCATCAGGCAACAAAGATTGGTTGATTCCAGAGGAACTACATCTACGCTTACATGGAAGAAGACCCATAGTAAGTGCGAAAATTCTAGCTAATATTTTAAAAGCATTTTTCTATACTAAAGGCACCCGATTTAACGTGTTTCAACTTTTAACCATTTCAAACTCGTTTCAACTGGTCTTAACACGTTTAAACTTGTTTACAACTATTTTCTAAGATTTTATCATCTGAACTTGTTTTAACTGGTATTAACTTGTTGAAACTAACATGAACACAACACTTTTATATACAACTTCCTAGTTAGCTTACAACAACTATACATTTAGATTAGTGTATTAGAACCCAAACGAAACTAAATTAATTATACGTGACTTCAATATAAGTGGTCAGTTCTTATAATCATTATTATTAATATTTGTAAGCATATTTGTATGTTACGTCTACTCTGTAATAATAATTTCATTAATTATAGTTTTCATACAATTATGAAAGAAACCTGTCTTTAAGGCATTTAAATGGTTCTTAATGGGCTGAGAAGTAGACAGCCCCGAAGGCATTCCTTTCACCCCGCTCCTCCAAGACCTGGCTTCGAGCTGACTTTGTTTCCCGTTCACTCATTTACGATGATGATGATGATGATGATGATGATGATGATGTCTGAAGAAAAACGGCAAGTTTCGAGCCTTGTAGAGAAACATTTGATGCGCTTTGTGTGGGAGACAAGTAGATTATGTGAAGTTTGACCCGCTTCTAATTGTGTCTCATGAATATGACGACGATGAAAATGTCGAGTGAAGCAACTGCTAAACTCTTGGTACAATGCCCTACCCTCAAAGGAAGGACAAAAGGCGAGCACGTTAAAAGACTATTATTAAAGCGTCGACGCTAAGGGACACGAATGTTACGTCATTCTTTGCATGACCAATTTCCACAGAATATCGTTCATTTTCACGGATGACGTTGACGCGAGTCCTCCTCAAGCAGTACAACAAAGTTAACAAAAATAAAATACAAAAACAGGTGATTGATAATCAGCCCAAACGGTGAAACGATGAGAAGAGGGGGAAATGTAACCCTCACCTCCAACTGTACACCCGCAAATGGGGTCGCAATGTATCCTAATGACCTATTTTGTCCCCGACACAAAGCGCAACAAAAGTCTCTACAAGTCTACGGACTCGCCACTTTTTTTCAATCATCATCATTGTAAATGAATGAATGGGAAACGGTCAGCTCGAGGTCAGGTCTGGGGAAGTCGGGGCGTCGCGTCGGCTTCCCAGCTCCTTAAGAACATTACAGATATCATTAATTAAGTGACATAAAAGACAATTTTTTTTCATTAAATAACACTTAGCAGTAGTTGTCACAAAAAAATTATATATAGAATCAGTAAAATTTCCTCAATAGTCTAATATATAAATTTCACGTAATAACGACAAGAAACATTATTTTATTGAAAAATTCGTATGGCGAAACGTGTTCATTGCTCACAGTATATATATATATGTATATATGTATGTATATATATATATGTATATATGTATGTATATATATATATATATATATAATTTGATCGGGTTTTACTGAAAATTAAACAATAATAATAATAACGCCTCGAGCGTCACGTCACGTACGTGTAGTAGAAATGAGGTATATGACGTCATATAAAAAACGAACACAAGAGGGCGCTGCAAGATGTAAAAATACATGTTGTAAACGATGTTTTTCCTTACTATAAAAAAAAAAAAAAAGATCGTGGATCAAAAAAGCCGAAACATTTCAAACGTATTTTATACAACTAATGATAAATTTATTTTTTTGCTTCAAAAACGGTGAAGTTAGTATTATCGGGAAAAGTATTGTACAGTATTTGTTTATTTTTTAAGATTTTTTTTTAACGTCAAACTTTTGTTATGTTAGGAACAAAACATTACTGATTTACATTTTTTTTTAAATATATACTAACACTACATAATAATAGTGTATGTGTGTGTGTGTAAGCATAGGCGTATGAAGCGGGGGGTCGGGGAGCAGGCCTTCCCGCAGGACTAGTGATTGAGCATTTTCAGGGCAAATGCTGAATATTTTCAGGGCAAATTTAGAAATGTTGTAGCAAAATTTTCTCTCATTTCTGTAAATTGTAATGTTTTTTATATCAAAAAGGCTTTAATAACCTTTGTGTTATTTTATGCTAAACATAGTGTTTATGCGGAAATCAGGGCAAATCCCCACCCACCCCAAGTAAAAGTGTCATCCCATACGCCTATGGATAAAGACATTAAATAATGATAAATTCACTGGTCGACAAAATGGAACTTTTTATTTGTCACATGAACAAAAATGGGTGGATCTTATAGGTTTTTTTTACCGCTGAGTTCAAAAATGGCCTCAAAATTTTTCTATCACCCACCAATATTGAGTGAATCGAAAATGAAATTTGGACTAATTTATAGGCGTAATAGCAATATCAAAGTAGAAAATGTATATTGAATTCACCTAAAATGTGGCTACTGATGATTTACGCTCGTATTTCGCCTCTGGGCCATCCTTTGACAATGCCCAGCAGTAGTCATCCAACATGCTGGGGCTCCACTTGCCCTGGTATAGCTTCTCCATCATGGATATTTGCTGATGAAAGCGTTCCCCATGCTCATCGCTAACATCGCCTAAGTTTGTTGGGAAGAAGTCGAGATGCGAGTCAAGAAAATGAATTTTCAACATGTGGCACCCCACGTCTTCGTAGGCCTTGAGAAGTTCTTCAACAAGTGACTCTTAATTTTCGGCCTTGAAGTTTCCGAGAAAATTTGTGTTCACTACTTTAAATGCTCTCCAAGCTGCTCCTTCAACTTCACTTAGAGTTTCATCAAACGCGCGCGCTCTCATGATTTCTCTAATTTGCGGGACCACAAATATCCTTTTTTTGATTTTGACCTCGCTGATCCTCGGAAATTTCTGTTTCAAGTAGACCCCCCCCTCTTGCCATTTTGATCCATAGCCTTAACAAAATTTTCCATTAAACCAAGTTTAATATGTAGTGGTGGCAAATAACTTTTTTGGATTAAGAAGAGGTGAACTTGCGATTTTTATGCCCTGGAATCAACGCTGGTCGAAGTGGCCATTGTTTCTTTGAGTAATGGCTTTCCCGTGCTCTGCTGTCCCATTCACAGAGGAAACAGAATTTCGTATAACCCAGTTGTAAACCAAGAAGAAGTGCAATCACTTTCAAGTCTCCACAGATATGCCAAGAGTATTTATCATATTGGATATGTTTCACAAGCAGGTGCATATTGTCGTATGAGTCCTTCATATGTACGGCATGTGCTAATGGAACTGAAGGGTATTTATTTCCATTATGGAGTAATACAGCTTTTAAACTCAGCTTCGAGGAATCAAATAGGCGCCATTCGTTTGGATCATGTTGTTGGCCAAGGGTTTTCATGAGAGGGTAGAAAGTTTCTTTGATGCTTGCGGTAAAAAGATATCTTAGTGCCTTTTTCTTGAAGATTCCAACCTTTCAACCTGGAAGCCGAAAGTTCGGATTTATCTTTGGACAATTTCAGATCACAGACAAGCTCGCTCAGGTCTGCTTGAGATATTAAGTGAGGCTCTGTCGATGAACAAGATGGTTCAAACATTGGATCAACATCGTCCGTCAGTAAACCATGTTGAGCTTCGTCATTACCATTGTACATCAATTTCATTTTCATCATCTAAACTCCACGTTTCCGGTGGCCTTGGTACTGTAAATGTTTATTATGTAAAACAGGCCTTATGGCTGATGGTAAATTTGGGTATTGTACCACATGTTTAGATTTCGCAGTAATGCCTAGTATATTTGTTAAGCAGAAATAACAATCCGTTAAATGGTCTTTCGGCTCTCTCCATATCATCGGAACAGCAAACGGCATTTGACGAGACCCATTTAGCCAGCCTGTCAGAAGTGTTAAACACGTAATACAGCATATATGAGGTGCCCACGTCTTGTTCTGATCCCCTACTTTGCAACCAAAATAAAGTTCGTATGCTTTTTTGGCGAGAGGGGTGAAATTTCGCCTTTGAAATTTAAGTGTTAACTCTCTGCACACATAACAAACAGTTTGGACGGTTGACACGCTTGCGTGGCATTCTGTCATGAAACAATACGAACGCACTGACACAAAAAATTATTAAGGAAAATCACGAATAAAATGCACGATGTTCACTGAGTGAAATCAAATGAATAACTGACAAATGAAAGTCAACAGTGACGTGTAGCAACTTATAAGCAGAGGAAGAGGAAGGGGCAGACCCCGCCCCCTTCCTATTCTCACTCAAATCCTAAGTAATGTAAATTCGTGTCACTAAAACTGCGGGTGATAGAAAAATTCCGTTTCATTTTCGTAATCAACGTAAAAAAATCACACATAGTTCAAATAAAAACATCTCTGTGACAAGAACTTTGTTGACCAGTGATATATATATATATATATATATATATGGTGTTTGAAAACTTTCTGTACAAATTGTAATGGGGGATAGGCAACACCAAGACAAACCCTTTTCGGCTATATTGGTGGAGCTGGTACATAAATGAATGAAAACAAGTGTACACGGCATGTTTATTTAAAGGTGCTGAAAGTTGCGACCGGTAGCATCAATGCATGCCCGACAGCGTCGAAGCATTGATCAACGTACACGTCGAAAGATTCCCGGCATTTCGGGAACAGTTCCAGCGGCGACAGCGATTCTTGCTACGAGGTCTTCTTCTGAGTAAATGGGAGTCTCGTACACGAGGTTCTTCATGTGTCTCCACAGGAAGAAATCGAGGCATGTTAAATCGGGCGATCTCGGTGGCCAGGCTACGGGCCCACCCCGGCATATCCATCGGTCCCCAAAAGTGGCGTTCAGATAATCCCGCACATCGTTGCTGGAGTGTGCTGGGGCCCCGTCGTGTTGAAACCACATTCGTCTACGAATAGCCACGGGAACATCTTCTAGCAGTTCCGGCAACGTTTCTTCAAGAAATATCCGATAAACCCGCCCGTCGAGTCGGGCAGGCAGCAGGTACGGCCCAATCAACTTGCCATGGACGATACCCGCCCAAACATTGACGGCGAGCCGTTCTTGATGAGCATGCACCCGTGTAGCATGTGGATTTGCGTGCGCCCACACGTGAGAATTGTGCATGTTAAACACACCCTCACGTGTGAAACAGGCCTCATCTGAGAACAGCACATAAGCCGGAAAATTAGGCTGCACCGCTGTCTGCTGCAGAAACCAGCGTGCGAATTCCACACGAAGAGGGTAATCCCGAGGTTGTAATGCCTGGACTCTCTGACGATGAAACGGATGTAACTGCTGCTCGTGCAACACACTCCAGACCAGGTCGTGGTTCACACCGAGGATACGTGCA
Source organism: Bathynomus jamesi (assembly GCA_023014485.1). Lineage (NCBI taxonomy): Eukaryota > Metazoa > Arthropoda > Malacostraca > Isopoda > Cirolanidae > Bathynomus > Bathynomus jamesi. Next base: position 721,123 of record JAJOZX010001640.1, on the reverse strand, counting down.
ACACCTCGCGTGCTTGCGCTTGGATTGTCCTCAAATCGCCGTAGGACTACTACTTCTTCCATGTCAGGAGTGCGCACGTTTCTCTCCCGACCAGTGTCATGCATGTTTGCATGGAATGTTCCAGTTTCTCGCAGTCGCCGATGCAAATGCGCAAACGTTTGGTGGTTTGGCACACGTCTGTTTGGGAAGCGCTGTCGGTACAACCTCACAGCAGCTCTTCCGTTTCCATTGGCAGCCCCATACACCATATGCATGTCAGCCATCTCAGCAGTCGTGAAGCGCTCCATGTTACGCGTACTACGTCCGATTTAAGAATGCCCGCGGCAAGCGCGAGTCTAGCCCACTTCACCTTTTAGCCAATTGCAGCGGCGCCCTCTCGCGCCGAATGGTGACGTCAGCGGACATACACTTATAGACGAAAAGGGTTTGTCTTGGTGTTGCCTATCCCCCATTACAATTTGTACAGAAAGTTTTCAAACACCCTGTATATATATATATATATATATATATATATATATATGATGAATAAAACCACGAAGGAAAAAGAAACACAAAGGGGTGCTCAAGCGCTTTCGTCTAATGACATCCTCAGGAACACTGAGTGTTCCTGAGGATGTCATTAGACGAAAGCGCTTGAGCACCCCTTTGTGTTTCTTTTTCCTTCGTGGTTTTATTCATCATAAATACTTTTCACGTGTCACTTTCGTGAAATAATTTTTCATATATATATATATATATAAAATGGCTAAAAAAATGTTTCCCTTCTTATAACTTGCAAGAAATAATTGATGAAACTTAAAACCAACTCACTAATTCATCATTAATTATTTTAATTACAAAAATGCGTAAATTTCAGTAAAAAGTATTCATATACAACAATAATAACAATAATAATAATAATAATAATAATAATAATAATAATAATAATAACTGCCCAACAAAAAAAAAATGTTTTGCTGCTGATTTAATTCTAAGACCTGTTTCTGGATAATATTGATGTGCTGATTTAAAAAATCACCTTAGATTCTGTCCATCACATCAGGTTTTCGTGCAATGCAATATGCCTATTTTGGGTGATCCATGAAGGGCACTTATCAAAATTGATGATTTTTGAGACCTGTTAACAGCTGTTTTGCTGTTAAAATTTTATCTGTGGAATACGCAAATCTGTGCATTAAATCTAAAGGTCATGTATAACATATTAAAATCTTGGGTAGTGAAGAGCAAGGTGAAAGGTTCCACCAAGATATCAAAGTGATGGAAGAACGATACCAAGGAAGATGGGATACCCATATGATGGCTGACTACTGCTGGAGCCTGCAAAGAGATTGTCTTAACATCTCTCATTCTAGGAAGTCCTATAAGAGAAAATTTATCAGCACTGAAAAGTAAGAAAACAAGAAAAAGACAATGTTAAGAAAACTGGTCCCGTGCTTGCTTTAATATGGATTCATTTTTTGCTTATTTAAACACTTCTAATCACTTTGTGTGTCAATATTACCATTGTATATTAAAGTTCACTCCCTGCACAGTTGTTTACTTTTCCATGCTGATTCTGAGTATGTAAAAACTTATTTTTTGAAAAGAAAAAAAATTGGGCATAACCCTGCCAAAATGCGATATCTCCAAAATATCCGTATTTGATTGCTCGAAAACCTGACGTGATAGGCAAAAACTAAGGTGATTTTTGAAATCAGCACACCAAAGTTACCTAAAAACAGGTGTTAGAATTAAATCAGCAAAATTGGTGTTGGGCAGTGATAATTGGTCAGGTTAAGTCATGTGAAATGTGTTAGGTTAAGGATTATAATCAATGTTAAATTAACTTTTAAAAATGTCTAGTATGTAAAACGTTATCCATCACTAAAAATACTTGGAAACCATAAAAATTTATAACAAAATAATGGAAACACTCGCATTTTCGGTGCTGTATTTTCTGATATCATTAATGGCTACTTACTTTATTAAACTAATACGTAACTGCATACAATATTGAGAACATCTATTTTAACATGTTCATATTGGTTTTTCATGTTCTTTTAAAATAAATAAAAATATAGCTCTTGGAAAAGATGTTACTGCCTGTGAAAGGGGCATGATAGTAGGAGCCCCTTTGTTTGGTGTTTCAGTAATAAAAGTCGCATAATTGCTCCTGTATCTCGAGGAACAGTCCTCAAGGTTATGAATACACGCAAAAATAATAAAGCAACACTGGCAGAAGGCGACAGAAGAACCTTATATGATAATTATGAGCTGTGAAGAATCAATCAAAGACTGTTGCATCAAAACTTTTTTGTTCAAAAATTAACAATAGTCCGCAAAGACGAGTGTCAGTCATAACTATGTTATGGGAACTGTAGTAAAGCCTATTTTAACACCAACCAGTATCAAAGTTCTAATGAATTTGGAGTTAGGGAGCATAATGGGAACGATTCTGCGCTTATGCGTAGTTTTTTTTAAAATTTCTTTCCATGTATTCATAACTATGGGACTGTTCTTCAAGGTGCAGAGATAATCACGCGACTTTTAATATTGAGACACCAACCAAACGGGCTCCTACTATCATGCCCCTTTCTCAGGCAGTAACATCTTTTCCAAGAGCTATATTTTTATTTATTCTACAAGAACGTGAAAAACATATGAACATATTAAAATAGGAGATGTTCTCAATATTATATGCAGTTACATATTAATTTAATAAAGTACATAATGCCATTAATGATACCAGAAAATATACAGTAGCATCGAAAATGCGAGTGTTTCCATTATTCTGTCTAAACCCGTGTGTGTGTGTGTATATACACAGAGTATATATATATATTTACACATTACTACAGAACCCAGATGGCCCCCTGGTGGGAGGCCCTGGAGCAATTATTTAGGTGTGTGAGATATGTATCTCAAGAAGAGAATTTATTTAAGGTAAAGACTTGAATTTTTTTTGCCTATATATATATATATTAGTGATGCACCGATTAATCGGCATCGGCTATATCAGCCAAATTTGGCCGATTATATGAAGATATATGACTTTTTTAAAATTTCAACCAAAGACTTTTCATGAAAGTTATAAAATAATATTACACATTATATTTATGAACAATATTTTTGCTTTGGAATATAGATATTAGATACTCTGCTAGGTATGTCCTAATGCGCTTATGTGTGAGAGAGGCTAGCTTCCAAAATGTGTTAGATAGGAATAAAATAGTCGTTCAATAGCTTAGGCATCATGAAATACTGATTACTGAATTATTTATTAATTACTATCGTTTTGATTTTCAGTTTTTGCAGAGCACCTACATATGAGAAATACTTCATTGCTCGGAAAATATATCATTAGTTATTTAGTTTTGTAAATTCCATTCCCTTCCAATTTAAGTTCTTTTGCATATTCAATACTGAAAACTGAGTAGCAATAATCAATAACTTTTTATTAACAATAAAATAAGAAATAATAATAATTAATATTTAATAATATAAATTTGGTCGGGTAACTATAATTAAAAAGCTTAAAAGTGATAATGGCTGGTGCGAGCTCCACCGGTTCAATTCCAACAAAATCTACGAGTTGGGTGTGGAAGCATTTTACTATCAGTCGCGAAGATGACTCATTTGCTATTTGTGGTGAATGTAGCCAAAAATTATCCAGAGGAATCGAGGGGAAATCAAGGCAAACTTTCGCAACCACAAATATGTTACAACATATCAAAACAAAACATAATAATGGCATCGCAAATTATGAAGAGCAACTTAAAAAGAAGGAAGATGAAAAGAAAAGGAAAAATACCAATCCACTCGCGGAACACTTCAAAAAGAAACTCGCGAGTACGAGTGCTACGCAGCAAACCCTTTTTGAAACTTTGGAAAGGAAGAAAATTTGGGATATTAATGACCATAAAGCAACAGCAATTCATAATTTGATAGGAGAAATGATTGCCACTGATATCCAGCCCTTTTCTATAGTTGAAGATATAGGGATTCAAACACTTTTGAATCATATCTGCTTCAACTACTCTATATCGAGTAGAAAATACGTAACAGAGACTTTGTTTGAAAATATATATGATAAGGTTAGGAAAAAGATACAAGATGCGGTAGATGAGGCATCATTCATTTCATTTACAACGGATGGGTGGACTGCTACCACGGCTAATTTATCATTCGTAAGTTTAACTGGTCATTGGTTAACTACAGATTTTGAGCAAAGAACAGCCATCTTAAAGGTAACTCCGTTTGATGAGTCCCATACAGCAACAAATATAAGTGAGTGCATTCAAAATGCTATGGATGACTTTAAAATTCCATCTTCAAAAGTTTATGTAATTACTCGGAACAATGCCGCAAACATGGTGGCAGGAGTAAATCAAATTGGATATCACGCATTACCTCGTGTTTTGCGCGCATTACAACTCGTTTTAAATGATGCCATATTTGTTCAAAAATATGTTTTGAACGTATGTTCATTGTTCAGTGTGCAAAGCTATTGTTGGTCATTTCAACCATTCTCCATCCGCGTTTGACACGTACAAAAAGTATCAAGATCAATATGGTGCGCCCAATCACAAATTTATTCAGGACGTATCAACAAGATGGAATAGTCAATTATTTATGTTAGAGCGAATTCTGGAACAAAAGCGAGCTTTGATTCCATATCTTTGCGATCACCCTAAACTGACATCTTTGGAAAATAACCAATGGCAACTTCTGGAGAAATTGGTTCACATTCTAAAAAATTTCAATGATTTGACAAAGGTTTTAAGTAAACGAGAAGCATTAGCTTCTTCCATCATTCCTACCATAAAGATAATGGATAGCTTTTTCAAGAAAGATGAAAAATCACAACAATTTACAGGATTAGGTTCAACTATTTCTGTTTGGCAAACTTCATCAAAGGAAAGATTTCATAAATACTCAAAAGATAGAAATACCATTCTAGCCACTTTTTTTTTATCCTAGATATATGACTAAATTTTTTGAAAAGGAAGATTTTGAAAGAGACATTAATGACACACTGATTACTTGGATGACAGAGGAAGTACGAGTAATACATTAATCAAACTCAAACACCGCGGGTGATTCTTCAAATGGTACTTCACCCACAAATTTGGGGCAATCTAAAAGTGAGATAAGTGATACTGAAGGTTTCAGTTTTGATTTTTCATCATGCTACGCAGATTTTGTTCAGGAAAAAGCTAAGAAGAAGACAACAAAATCCAAGAGAAAGGTTGAATCTAAAGATTCTGAAGAAAACAACACTAATCACTGAAATAAAAGCAGAAATAGAGGTATTTAGAACACAATCTCATTGGACCAACAGAATGCCCTTTGATTTGGTGGAAGAAACATGGGTCAAATTTTAATATTTTGTCTTGTTTGGTGTCTAAATACTTATCATCTCCATCATCTGTTGAGAGTGAGAGATTATTTAGCTGTGGTGGCCAGGTTTACTCTCCCAGAAGAAACAAGCTAAGTGCATCCACTGGGAAAATGGTGATGTTTTTGCATCATAATTTACCATTACTAAATTTTAAATATTGAAAGGATCCGAGATGAGGAACAGTATTTTAAGGAAATAAAAAGGAAATAAGAGTTTATGTTTAAAAACTAATTGAGATTTTCATTTCTTTTTATGTCTTTTTGCAAACAGGGTGTCTTTTCTTGCAAAGATTCATTTAGTGTACTGAGCATTATGAGTTATGACTTTAGAATTTTATACATACGCTTCTATGAAGCCATAATTTGTTTAATTAACTGTAAAGACTCGCTAAGTTTAGTTATGGATCCGAATTGTATTATCTTTTGTTTGATTTTTAAAAATAAATAATTTAATGTGGGAGGATCGGATGGCTATAAGGGGTGATGAGGCGGCCATTATAAAAAAAATAAAAAAAGTTAAAAATATTGTATAATAAACACGCTTGTTAGATTTGTGTATATATTCATGACCTTTGTCGAAAGATAGCTAGGGGTTACCTACTGTATTATTGCACCATACATAAAATTATTACTTTCACCTTTCTCCATGGAAAGGTAAAAAACGAGAAAACGAAACAAAGATTTCATAAATTAGTCGTAATGAAGGTTTTATGTAAAAACGATTTTCTTTGAGTAAAATGGGCAAATAACTGAATTAATCAGAACTTCAGTAAACCTATTAGGTGTTCCCTGTTCCTCTATTTTTTATTCAGTTTTGAAACAAAATTCCAGTTAAAACGAAAAATTCAGACTCAAAATCAGGTTTCAGCTATGATGATGTTATTACTCCATTATAACAACTAATTTATTAATCTACTGTACACTAAGTACTGCAGATGGTAAGCTGGCTGGAGAAGGATATATAAAAAAATTAATAATTTGATACCAACATAACGAGAAATCTTCAAAAATTTTAAGTTTTTGTTTATTAAATAATCGGCACCGGCACCGGCCAATTTGCTAGTCATCGGCATCGGCTAAAATTTTCCATCGGTGCATCACTAATATATATATATATATATACACATATATATATATATTAGTGTCAATTAATAAAAATCATTAATTATAAAAAGAAAATTACATTTCTGTTTAAAATATTAAATATTTTTTGGATTACTAAAGACCTTACAAATAATTATTGCCTATTTTTGGAGTGATTCTTAGTCAAGACAGTTACCAAATCATTCTCAAAAATTTTCCGAGTAAGGGAGTTTCACTCCTACATCTGACACATCACACTAAGGCCGGTCGCGCATAGGATCGTCTCACGACTGACGACCCGAGTCGCGTGTGAGTTTTACATTAACAGAATGGGAGCCACGTACAATACAGCGACCGCGAAGCGATTGTGGGAATGTAAAAATCACGCGCGACTACAGTCGTCAGTGGTGCGTCCGTCCGTGCGGACGGTCTAATTATTTTTCCTCTTACTTAACGAGGTCACACGATCGCGACATCAACAACAACAACAACAACAACAACAAAACACTTCGTCATCATTTATATTAGTTACGAAAAATAAAATAGTTAAAAAATAGATTCATTTTAAAAAATATTACTCGAAACTTAACCTAAAATGGTTCAAATAAATCTTTTTTTTAAAAACTACAACTAAAATATTATCATAGTTAAATTATCTCTAAATTAATTGGCTAAAAATAAACTAATAAATAATTACCAAGTCTCTCAAAGGTCTTTTTTAATTGCGGATTGTATTTGGAGAATCCTTCTCTCTCTATTTTATCTCTCCTCTTTAGACTTTTTCTTTTTTTTTTCGAGTCTCCCTACTCCCTCCCTAACCTTTAACTACCTCACTCTACTTTTACTTCTTCCTACCCGCCACACCATCGTCATCCGACCCATAATAAATCACGATAAAACTAAAAACTAAGAATCAAGAAACGTCTCGTTCGGGTCCTCCTCCTCCTCCTCCTCCTCCTCCTCCTTCGGGGGTTCAGTGGTCCATCCGTTGTCTCCTCTTGTTCAGAAGGGAGTTGTTCGCCGCTTCCATTCCTTTGATGGTCAGGGTATCGTAGTCGACCCTCATCGTGGCCAAGGACCTCGTCATCTCGTCCTGAACTTCCTGCCACTGGTCACCTTCTTCTCTAAGGACGCGTGACGTGTGCAGCGGGGTCTGAGGTACCTCCGTGTATTGCTGAAATGGGAATGCGAGAGCCTCTGCTGAAGGGGAATTGGACAAATACCCAAATGGGTATAGAAGCATTTCAAAAACTTTTAACTGAACTCGATTAAATTAAGCCGTTTAACCTAACGCGTTAGATGAGGCTGGGTTTATATGTGAGTGAAACGTTGCAGCAAAACAGTCGCGAGTAAAGGGGAGTTACAGTAGTTAGAGTAAGCCTCCGTCACTCCCCGCTAAAAAGGGGCTAAACAAATGAACATTATTATTCCAAATCCTGAAAAGATTCTTCCCCACAAACACCTCTCCCATGATAAGGTCTCTACATCGGGAAAAGCGCAGGAAGGAAGGAAAGGTTGCAATTAACTGGCCCCTCGACATCAGAGGTCCAAAGGCGGGGGTGAAAAGACCAGTTGCCTTCGAAAAATCAAAACGAGGAGTCTCGGGGTAGAACGCGAATGAAAACCGCGAAAATACTCCATTTGGCGTTTTAAATGGATTTTTAGATTCATCCATTCGCCGTGGTGGGATTTGGAGCCCCGAATAGTGGTCAACCCATCTTCGGTCTGATATAAAAATATACGTAAAAGATACCTTTTTAATGCTCGGGATAACTAACAATAAAACATTACATTTCCTCTTCCACCATCGTACCAACACTTCTTCGAGTGCCTCTTCAGAGGTATTTCCTATCATACACGGAATACTCTATGTCTACCTCTTAGACCTAGAAACTTACCACAATCCACTTGCTCTTCATGACATCGAAAATAGTCAACCTCTCCCCCGGGTCAGTTCTGAGCATGCCCCGAATGAGGTCCTTGGCATCCGCGCTCACGTTCTGCCATTCTGGGTTCGGGAAATTGTACTGACCAGTTCTAATCCTTTTCTTCATGCCCGGGGAGATAGCGTGCCCATGATTGCTGTAGAAGGGAGGAAAACCACACAACCTGACAGAGAAGTCAAGAAGAGTTAATGGGTTTCCGAAAGGAAAAAAAAGCAAATGAGAAACATTCCTGACGTTTCGATCTCGATCTTGCGTCATCTTCGGGAAGACTCATCATATCAATCAAACAGTTTAAATAGCTTTAAAGATTAGCTTAACCTAGAGTCGATACGTGGCAGAAATATAAACCCAAAATTTACCTCCTTCCAGCAAGTTAATTTCTCCTCTAAATATTTACCTTCACAACATTTTTTATAACAAATTTGAATGACGTCACTGAAGACAAATGACAACCTTTAAATCCGAAACGTTTGATCCACTTCAACCACAATTAAATAAAAATTGAAGAAACGTTCTTGTACGGAAGATATTTTCACCCATTAGTGCCTATTGGTAGAATTCCCTACCGCCAAAATTGTTTGTCATTATTGCATCACTTTTTCTCATATTCACGTGATCTTCGGTATGAGTCATTGATATGACGCAATCTTTTAGATTTAGGCCAATGGCACTAATGGGTTAAAGTTCACTGAACTCATTCCATCGATCACAGTGTCACGTCGTGGGGTTTCACGTTTTCCATGATTTGGACCTAGGTGCAATTTAGGAAACAAGTTCGCCGAGAAACCATTTGTAAGAATCATAAAATAATTGGTAATAGTGTTTTTCTTTAGACATTTCATTCTCTTTTGGTGACTAATACAATTTTAGTGACAAAACCTAATCTTGACCGGTTAATAACTTTTTCTGCTTCTTATAAATTTTGTTCTTTGGCGAACTTTTTTTCCCAAAATCTGTACTGTACAGGGAGTGAGGGGTCTGAGAATACGCAATGAATCATCAATAATTCGCGTGTATATTTTATCAAAAAATTTTCAAGGCCATGTGGGAATTGGAGCATGGTTAAAAAGACCGCGTATACGAACAGCGAATGTAGAGGGTGTCATAAATTATATTTACAAATTTAATTCAACTCAATTTGTGAGGATAATTTATGAATACCCTATACTATAAATGAAATAAGAGCAGATTTCTCCTATTATGTTACAGAGTCGGATGTAAGAGGAGAGCGTGTTTCGCAAACTCAACCAACGTGTCCACATCTGACTGGAGAGGGTGAAGTAAAAATGCTTTCAATAACTGCCGTAACTCCCTCTCAACTCCTATTTCTTAGAGTCATTATCAAATTCACTCCACATTTTGAAAGTAGCGACTTAAGAATATACTGTAAAACGGACGATGGTACTCCATCTCCAAAAGAAGAAAAATTTAAGTTCCCCCCCCATGTACGAGTTGTTTTTTTATTGAGGCGTGGTCACTTCACTTACAGGATGTACATGATGACGCCGAGAGACCAAATATCACAGCTTTTGTCGTACTTCTCAGGACCAAGAACTTCAGGAGCTGAAAACAGGGGAAACAAACTTTTAAATCACTGAATTAAAATGGTATTATTACGCAACAAGCCTGAGGACAGTCTGGTAATTCAAAAGTATTTATCATTAATATCACAAATTAGTCAATTAAACTATCTTTTATTTTCCTCTGTACTAACAGCCAGTGGGGGTGGGGGGTGTTGAGGGAATCTACAGCTTAATGTGGAATCTGAACTAAAGGTTTTTACACCATCCAAACGCGAAGGAAGGTCCTCCATGCAACGACTGAACAGATCCAACGTCGCTTAACCTCGTTCACCTAACGGGAAGTGGTGTCGCGACTTACTTTATTAATATCCCAATATTTTTCATCAAAAGCAGCCAAGGCTCGGGTCCCTACCCTTCACTTCTTTGGAAGAGATGGAACATGGACATTATTTTTTACCTTTTCATCAAAAGTTTGGCTACGTCGTGATCATATCACAACATCGTTTCCCGTTAGAGTAGTGAAGTTCAGCGACGTTGGGTCTGGGTAGTTATTGAATGGGGAACCATCCAGTGCGTAGCGTGGTCTTTTTTCAGGGGGGGGGGGGGGCAAATGTGTTATAAATTTCCGACTAGACAAATTTGGCACCTTTTCCGTGACTAATATAATTATGTTTTTCAAGCCACAATGTCACAGTAGCCCTGTTCAAAAATCAACTTTTTCTTATTTTCATAGGTTTCTGTACTTTTTCCCATGCTTTTTGACCTGAAAAGGCCGAAAATCACAACCATTTTGACCTAGGTTGTTGGGAAGCATTGCCGCATAAAGCTTTAAGTTTTCTGCCTTGAAATCGGCCAAAAGCACCAGTTCCGGGGTCCCTTGAATCATGTTTTGCACTATAACTTTTTATCTAAACAAGATAGAGCAACAAAATAGGCATCAAATTAAAGTGTTTTTAATCCTCTTTCTAACTTATACAATTATGATAGTCTTGGAACAAGAAATGGCACATTGGTACATACAAAGATTTCAGAAATATCACAAAATTCGTTTTCTCACACTCAAGGCAGACAAGGCGCCTTATTCATGACACAAATTTGAGATTAACATTTTGTCACAAGTCTAATCGATCAAGAAGTGAAAGCATTACATGATGATTAATTTCATAATGACATTTACACAGTCAGTTGTTGAGGTTTGTTTCTTGAAGCTGTCAAAGCGGCGTCTGTTAAACTCCACAGCTTGAAGGAGATAGTCCCTTTGCTTGGCATCTGTTGTTATGACATTTGCAAAGTCGCTCATCATCTTGACACCACGTTCAGCAATGTCATTCACCGCTTCAGATTCTTAACATAGTCCAACGCTTTTCTGTAGTCCTCATTCTGTGGCCAAGACGTGACAGGTTCCAGAAGCCATTCGGATCCAATGTTCAGTGTGTCCAGCAGGAAATGTGATTCTGGGCCAATGAGATCAACCAGGGTGGTCTTAGCTGTGACTCTCTGGAATAGAGGCTTTCCTGTTCTGAAGCTGTCTGGCTTCTCAGTGGCATGTAACTGGGCAGCAATGTCGTGCTTCAATGTGTCACTCAATCTACTGCTGAACAGGGCAAATGGCACGACTTCCTGCGTCAGGTACCATTTGTGGTTTTCCATCTTATTAAGTACTGCATCAGCAAGCTCTGGGTCAGTTTTCTTGTACTTCAACATGTTCTGGATTAGACTTAGATCATTCACGGGAGCATCTGCAGCAGACATTGACATATCCATACAGGAGTGTAGAACAGCGCAAGGAAGGTGTTGAGTCTTTCCAGCTTTGATACAGTGTCTTCGTCGTACTCAAGTTGATCTGCAAACATCAGCATTTTCATGGAGTACAGGTTTGTGGCCATCCATCTGGCCTGATGAATGGCGCCTGGTCGACTCCAGTGAATACCTCGAGGAGGCGTTCCTCCAAGAACAATGACTGTCAGTTCAGCCATTTCCCTGTAGTCGGCTCTTGGAAGCCTTTCTGCTGTTAGAATGTCTTGGAGTATTTCTTCACTGTTCTTCTTCTTTTCCTTCAGCCATTTGCTGTTGATAGCCAGCATCTTTGGGTTTTCCTTGGACAAGTCCGTCCAAACATCCTTCAGATGCTCAAACCAGGGATTATCTGGCCCCTTCACCTTCCCAAACAGCTTCTCCCAAACTGCTCCTACTAGGATTTCCAGGATGTGATGTCGACAGGCCAGATAAAACACCTTTTTGTTCAGCATTTTCTCTAGCAGTTTGGCAGCTCCTCTGTGAACTCCACTGTTACTGGATGTAGTGTCAAAAACAAGGGCAGTAACATTATCCGTAAGTTCCCATGTCTCCAGTAAATCCATTGAAGCCTCAGCCTGAGCTGTGCCAGAAGAATTGTCGATGACAGGTACTCCCAATAACTTTCCTTCAGTGTATGAAGGTGGACCAGACACTAGCACAGCTAAAGTCTCTGAGGTACTTCCAGGTTCACTGCCCAAGACATCTTTGAGCAACTTTCCATCCCAGTGTAAGGCAGCGTACTGTGGGGGGTTTTCACAAAACTTGGACATGTGACTGGCTGATATTATACCTGGACAGTATTCTGTTGCGACGTGTGTTGAGGTTGAGATGACGAAGTTATCCAGATCAGCCCCTCCAGCTTTCAAGGTGGCAGAAACCATGGCAGTAACTTGATTGTCTGATAAACCAAGACGATCAGCTGTATTGCAGATGACATCACATTCCATGACCTTCCTTGGAAACGTCAAAGTCACACTAGTCACAGTGTCTTGATGGTGAGAACATCCAGGACGAGGCTGATGGTAATCCATGTCCTCTGTGTTAGCGTCGTTGTCAGTTGAGTCACCCCAGGTAATGTCATCCACATGAACAACTGCCTCTTGTTCTGCTGCAGCTGTAAAATAGTACAACATGTTAAGACAGTAATTGTTAAGTACATGCTAAATATCGCAATGGAGTAAAACTTAAAACTTTTTGTGACATTCAAAGTAATTAGTTTTACCTTGTTCTTGTCTACGCTGCAGTCTTTCATTCCTCGCTGCTTGCTGCAGGGATCTTGTCTCAAAAATCTTGTCATGATCAGACATATGACCTTTCCTCTCAGTCTTTTGGTCTTCGTAGAACCTGATATCCTCATCTTTCTTCTCTCTGGATAACAGTCTGTTGTTCTGTATTTCCTGGATTGCATCTGGAGCTCCTATATCGAACAGGCTGTCTAATTCCAGCACAAATGCTCCTCTTTTTCCTCCAGGGTTACTTGCTCTTCCTTTGCTTTTCACCAGAGCACAATGTTTCTCATGTAGTTTCATGAAGAGCTTCATTGCGTTGTATTTGGTCATTGTCTTGATCCTAGCCATCTGCCAGAATGGGATGAGAGATTCAACTGTTTCATATGCAAGGTCTTGAACCATGGGCCTCCCTGCATTTTCCGGTAAATTCTGAAGATTAAGGAAATACTGGAACGCCTGTCTGTTGGTGGGAAGCTGGGAACCACTGATAAAAGCTGAAGGGTATCCAACCAGGAAAGTTTCAGTGAGAGATCTGGTAGATGGCCCAGTTGACACCTGCCTGTGGACAGTACGTGGAGGTTCTGAGATATCAACTGTGCGCCCACGGAGCTCCCTCAGCTCCTTGCTTAATGCCATTGTGAAGTTGTAACTTGTAGATGGTTTTCTAGATTCTGATTGAGTTTCTGTTGTTTCCTGAAAAATGATAGATTATTATTATTATTATTATTATTAATTATTATTTATTTATTATTATTATTATTTATTAATTTTATGCTCTTTCATTTGATACCTAATTTGTTGCTCTATCTTGTTTAGATCAAAAGTTAAATGCAAAACATAATTCAAGGGACCCCGGAATTGGCGCTTTGGCCGATTTCAAGGCAGAAAATTTAAAGCTCCATGCGGCAATGCTTCCCAACATCCTAGGTCAAAATAGTTGTGATTTTCGGCTTTTTCAGGTCAAAAAGCATGGGAAAATGTACAGAAACCTATGAAAATAAGAAAAAGTTGATTTTTGAACAGGCCTAATTGTCACAGGCTTAGCCATGCTATAATATAATGTATTACTAATAGAAGCTGAATTTAAAATTGGCCACACGGAAATGTCTGTCTCTCTCTCCTTTATTGCCAAAATTTTTTTACAACCAATTCTAGATTTCTGACTGGGCCAGATATTTTTTCGATCACGGGTGGCAGTCGCCCCCCAAGCTGCGCCACTAGGACCATCCTCTGTGTCCAGGAAATGTAGCGATCCATGGTTCAAATCCTACATAAAGCTGTAAGCCCCCATCGTCACACGACATTTACTGTTACAGAGGTCAAATAACCCCAAATCATCATTCATAAAAAGTTCAAACAATGTGTAGGACACTAGTTACAAAAATGGGAACAAACATCACTGCCTGACCTACATTGCAAACAGCTGTGGACAATGAGGGCACTTCCCCACTTGGCTACCCACTCACTCTCTTTCTTTCTTACCTACATAATATGGTGTATAACAAGGGGTTTGTAGAGTATCTTTGGAGAAGATTTCCTTCGCAAAGCCAAAGTCAGTCAATTTCAACACCCCTTCTGGGCCTACAAAATAAGAATTAAATTAGTTCCTAAGGAAGCCATTCTTTCTTCTGACTGAGTGATTGACAGTAGATCTGCGAGTCTAATTGGTCCAAAACTGAAATTACACACTGGTGTAAAGGGACCTTAGATTTTTGAATCCTATATTAATGTGCTCAATCTAACTTTGACAATGACAAACGGAAACCAAGTGCAGCTACATGTACTATCATCATACATCAAAGATTAAGTAATATTTTATGCAATCTTCCACTGCACTTCTCCAACATTTAGTAACAGACTTCATGACACCTATAACTTCTTCATGTTTAATTTTACACAGGCTACGTCATAGCCAATGTCATCCTAATATACAATTTTAGCAGTACAATGTTAAAATCAAATATTGAAGCATTTAGCTATTTGCTTCAGATTAAGTCACACCACTGGCTGAAGTTTGCAGTACAAAATACAGAAAACAGCCATACCTAGCTTTGTATAAAGTAAATTTTCTGGCTTGAGATCTCTGTGAGCAATATTCAACAGATGAAGGTGTTGAACAGCACTACAGACCTCTCTCATTATTGTGGCTGCTTCACGTTCTGTAAAAGCACCATCTGCCCTATCTTGGATGCGTTGAAATAGCTCTCCCCCTTCCATACTTTAAAAAGAAAAGGATTAACATCAGACCAAAGGTGATAAAGTTTCTGTATACTCCAGTTCAAATTTAGGCTAAATAAACAATCCACATGCAGTATAAATTGAAGCGCACGACGATCCCAGATCTCTGACATTACTTTGAAAACCTAAAATCTAGATGAAGTCTACAGGAAACTACACGATATGAAAGGAAGTGATGTACTTAAGTTTATTCTTGGGCATAAGAATCTATATACATAATGTACCTATCTTTTATTTCTAGTAAATGTGATTTTATGAGTATTTAATAAAGTTAAACTACGAGCATCTTGTGGTTCAATTGATTAACACCCCTCTCAGCAGTGTTGAGACTCAGCTGAATCATGGGTTTGAACTCCACTGCTGCCTAAAGTTGGGTGGTTATCTTTTTTGTATCTTACTTCACAATAAAGCAGCAGGTTGCCCCCCGCCCTTTAACTGACTCTGGCCAAGATAACTCAAGCTCAGGCTCCCAACCGGGGGATATAGCTGTTACTTTATCTAAACTAAAATAGGCCTACAGCTAAAGTTCCTCTCAATAACTTTATATGTGGAAAAGTAAAGCATTTCACAGCCCAGCCTACTGAACATGTAAATAATCTAGTCAGAAGCCTCAAATTTTACATTTTACTTAGCAAAAAAACCAAAAGGAAATTACCTTAAACTTAGAACTAAACATTCAAATTTTTTAAAGAACTAACCATTCCATTACAACGAGAAGACACTTTATCTCATTGTAATCATTCTCAAAGACATCACTGATGCGCACAACATGTGGACAACTGGAAGCTCTGCAATGAAGTTCAACTTCACGCCTTGCTTTTGGGCAATCCCTAAGTACCTTTTTTGAAAGAATAGAGTGGAATAAAGTGTCCAACATAAATGATTGAACTACAGGCCAATTATGTCAAATTCATGATAACCCAAATGCTACTTCAGGGGGATTTATACCATTTTAAAAGGATAGCAATCATAAAAAATAAAAATAAAATAAAAATTTCCCAAAATTGTTAGTCCTGCCCTAACTGAACTGAGAAATACTCTTGTACTTCAAATGGCGGCCCTCCATTAAAAATAAACCTGATCAGGGACTACTATCCACCAAGTCATAATATCCCTGTAACTCTGACAAACAGGACCACATACCCAGACTAGAATACATGAAGCACCTAGCAAAAAAGACTTAATTAACTTTAGTCAATGGATATGACAAATTTTCAACCCAAATTATGCAATGCTGCTGAGAGGAAGAAGCAGCAAATTAATCTAAAACAACTAAAAAATTTCTTTGACACAATGCTCTATGAAGCAACACTCATACAATACTGTACACAAACCTCATTAGTTGTTAGGCAAATGTTGGTAGCTACCCAGTTGCCTACAGTATAGGCATATTCCTTTAAGCTAAATGGAACTTCTGAGCTGTTTCATCACTAAGCTATTCTCTTTTTACTTCTTTACTCACTACTGTCACCACACAAATGAGAAAAGTGATTTGCAGAATGTGAAAATAAGTAGGACTTTATCACAAAATAAAGCAGCATCAAGAAAACAAAAAATAGGGCCTAAATATTAACTAAAACTCCTGAAAGCACAAATTGTACTTTAAATATATTCACTACAACTTTATGAAAACAATCGTCATTAAAAATTACACCCAAATTAGCCCATGGCCCCCACCCTCCCTTAAAAATTTGGGTAATTATCTAGTGACATGATTAAAAAATTAATTAAAAAAATGTACAAAGTTATTTTATGACATTTCAATTAAAAAGATATTCCAATATAACTCTACAGTATATTAAAATATCTTTTTCAGAAAGTAATGCAACAAAGTGTTACAAACAAATTTTATTAGTTACTACTGTATACTAGTACTACCAGTTTAATTAGTTTCTTACAAAATATATACACGCATATATCCTGGTTTCCCTGGTTTTTGCCTCTACCCAAATTGTTCATTCTGATGAAGGTCAAGACTTCTTAATACACCTTGAACTGAACCATGACCAAAAAAGGAAGTGTAAAGTCACAAAGCCCTAGCTGAGACTTAGTCCCACAACTTCCAGCCCATTTGCTCAGCCTATTGCCCAGCAATGTAGAAACATGCACTACAACAGACAGAATAGGCCTAAATAATATTGGGACTAGCCAAATCTACTTTACATGGTACCTAGACCTACTTAACTTTTGTTAACAGGCTTTTAGTGGCCACTCCACCTAAACAACCTTGGAAAATATCTTACCTTCAATGCATATTTGGCATTTTCCTTTTTACTAAAGCACTCTACAACTTTGCCATTAATCCCCAAACCAAGGACTGTTGATGAGATCATGTAATCATTTAATATTGGTGTCACTTTGGCATTCAGCATGCAAACACCCGCTCGATCACCCGCACTAGCAATTCTGTTTGGTTGTTCTACAAACTGACCATCTACCATCATTGGTTCCTCCATGTTTGTAATAAAGTTGAGAAATTCTGAAATAATATTACTATAATGAAACCAGCACCTTTTTAGCGACCCACACCTTACCATACTTCAAAATAAGAAAAATTATGAAAATAAAGACCAACTAATATATATATATATACACAGGGTGTCCCATAAGTCCAGCATCGTAGGAGAAATTCATATTTTTCTATTTCTACAAACCATAATTCATATGCTCGGGATGCCAATTTCCTGTCCACTATTCTGTTCAGTGATGAGGCAAATCGACAGAACACCCGCTACTGGTCTCAAAACAACCCTCACTGGTATACCTCTTCAAAGGAACAAGGTGCATCTCGGGTGATGGTATGGTGTGGCACTTGAAAGGATCGCATCATAGGCCCCCTCTTTTTCGATGAACATGTCACTGGAAGCACCTACCTACGTATGCTCAAGGAAGAAGCATTTCCCAGTGTCTTGAACAAAGAAGGAAATTTCCCAACATGGTTCCAGCAAGATGGCGCTCCTGCACATTACAGCACCCAAGTAAGGGAATACCCGTACCAACAATTACCTGGTCATTGGATAGGACGTCGAGGGCCTGTGGAATGGCCAGCTAGAAGCCCGGATCTCACGCCACTAGATTTTTATCTCTGGGGCCACTTGAAAGCACTGGTATATGCAGAGAAAATTAGGAGTGTTGAACATTTGCAGCAGCGCATTATTGGGGCATGTAACACCATTACTCCTGACATCATTCACCGTGTGCTTGCTGACTGGGTATCATGTCTGAATTTGTGTACTGAAAACAATGGTGGACATATTGAGCACGTTCTGTAAATAAAAGCTTTTGTTTTGCCTTTTTTTATCATTTTTCCTATGATGCCAGACTTATGGGACACCCTGTATATAATATATATATACCATAACCAAACAGGAACCATCAAAATTAACCAGCAAATGATATTATCCAAGGTAACTGAGCACCAAGATGATTACTAACCCTGGAAATTAATTATACAAAAATATACAAGACCTGTACACTGACCATGCAGACTGCAAATTACAATCTCTGCAAAATTTAGCTCTGGAAACCAGCATAGATATCATATGACTAATGGAAACACTTTTATAAATGTGAAAATTGCACCAAAGAGACTGAAAAAGGATTAAAGGGCTACAACATAGGCCATAGGGCCTAAACAGAGTAGCTAGAGTTGCTCGGAAAGGAGGACGCTATTGCATTTACATAAAAAACACTCGCATATGAACTGAAATAAGCAAATTAAACAGCATAGCTAGTTGAAATTCTTATTTTAAGAGTAACAGAATAAGACTTAATCATTCTGAATGTGTACAGACCACCAAACACCAAAAAAAATGTTCCAATTCATTACAAATGAAATGGAAAACATTTTAAAATCACTTAAAACCCCAGCACCAAACATTTTAATCTATGGGGATTTTAACTTTCCATTCATAACATGAAAGAAAAATGATAAAATTATATATGTTGATAAATTGCATGGTAACATTACAAAAGATAACTAAATCCAGACAATAATGCTATTGGATATTATGGAAAATTATGCCCTTTCGCAGAAAATGTGTGTAGCGACAAAAAAAAATCATTTTTTATTTAATTCTGACAAATAACAATGATATAAGTAAAAATGTGATACACAAGTAACAATTAACAAGGCTACTTCAGTAGCTTTATAAATAACTTGAGGATAATTAGCCAACTTGAACATGATATTTTGCAAAATTTGCTAAAATATAGCTTTAGATCATTCATTTGACTTAGATAGCTTCAATAAGCCCATGTGGGCTTCATGTTTTCCATATGTAATGAGCATGGGGTGAGACTTTTATAGATTCTGCAGGCTAGGGTAGGATTATCCATTTCTGGAATACAAACAAACAAACAAAAACACTTTATTCAGAGAAAAAATACAACATACAAAGCTTTAAAATACTTTTCAAAATTTTTCTGAACAATTTAGCCTATGTGATCTGATTGATATATTCACAGTATTCTAATCTGAATATGCCATTTGAAGCATGGAAGCCTTCCAGGCCAAATTAATAGGATTCAGTTTATTTGTTATGTAAGAGAAGCAAAAATGGCAAGGAATAGTCATAGCAAACAATAATAATGAACAAAATGTAAAAGTCTACAAAAGTAGTTTGATTATTTTACACAATTTTCAATCAAAATTATCACTTGTATATTAGGGTAGAGTAAAAATAGACCAAAAACAATTTTTTTTTTTCAAATATCAAATTGGAATACCTGCAAAAGTTATCAATGGGATACTGTCAATGTTCACTCAAAATTTGATGTCCCTTCAATTAATTGTTCAGGGTCCCCAGCAAGGGCAAAAAATCACTTCTAATTTCAACATTTCTGGCAGCATTCTACTACTGTGTGTGTGTGTGTGTGTGTATAAAGTACAAAAAACTCACCACGTAGCGGTAGCTGCACATTGAGTTCCAGCCTAGCCCATCCCAACCACCCAACCTTATTATGGACTTTTGTCTAAGTCTTATTCCTTTTCCTGTTTATCGAACTATGTTGTGATTTAGTACTGAAAAATGGCATTATGTTTCTCAATTCCAATCTCACTCGAATAAATCCATCCCTTCATTCTTTTCCACAAACTGTAGCTGCTGCTTCTGTTACTAGCTTAATACATCTTTCTACGGCCTGTGTGTGACAAGTATGCCTCCAAAATCTGACTGTTTGGAAGCGAGCTCTCTCAATTCCTTCTCCGTTAATTGCTGCAAAAGCGGAGTACTTAATCACCCTTCTTCTTTCCAATTGATAAGATCAATGTATACTTTTGCTCCAAAGTTCAGCCTTGGTATTGTAAACTTTTGGATTTCCTTTTGTGTTCTGCTTCTTGCAAGCATAATTCTTCAAATTGCCAGCTCTCGGTGATCATGGAGAGCAATAGGTTCTCTGGCCGAGCAAAATAAGCATTGCATTGTATTGAAGAATCCACAATGTTTCTCAGCTCAAGTGGAAGGTATCTTGATCTTGAAATGGTTTCCCAGACATATCTTCCTCCTCCTGTGCATGAAGATTTTGACTTAATGGTAAACCATATTGGAGCATAAACTTTCATTACAAATGATGCTAATGTACGAAGATTCTGTGATGGTTTATCTTTAGCAATGTGTAAGCGTAGAATTTGATTTGCTGTAGTTAACCACCTTGCATGAGATAAAGTTCCTGGATTTTTTGCAGACAAATCCTGAGAGCATTTACCTGAGCACACAGCTTCACAGATTTCAAGCAAATACTTCTGGGTACTTAAGTCTTCATTTGCAATGTATGGTATATCGGCTTCAATTTTATCAAACCCTGCAACTGGAAGTTGTTCACAATTTTTCAGTGCTTTGCCAATTGTTCTAGAGAAGGTATCAGGTCCTGTTGTGCTCCCATCAATGTGATATAACCACTGGCAAAGTGGAAGTTCATTAGCGTGCAATTGACATATTAGCCACTGCAAAGGTCTACCTAATGGGTCATTCCAGGACAAATCATGAAAAAAAAAAAGAAAAAAAGAAATTTGTAACCACTCCAAATTGGAGTTCTCTCAAATTTGGTATATAAGGTTGTTTTTGTGCAAAAACATGAAATCTCAAGTTTTAGCACAATCAGAGTAACGGTTCAAAAGTTATGGGCCTCCCAATTTTGGGGGTGGGGGGCTGGCTCCTTAATGTTTAAAAGTCCATAACTCAGTCCCTAATTGAGCTAGGAAAAAAATTTAAAAACCATTTGAAAACTCAAATCATAAAGAATAATTGATTCTAAGTAATAAAATGCATTTAATCAAATAGTTAAAAAGTTATATCAGTTTGAATATTTTTTTAGGGGGGCCCCACCCCTACGATACAGATATTCAAGATTTTTTTTTTTTTTTTTTATCATTTTGTACCCCAATTACTCTTCTATATGATTTAGTCAATGACATTGTGTATTTTTCCCCTTCATTAGATGGTGGTGGAGGTTAAAAACATTCTATTTGCTGGACTTTGAACTTACACCATTATGCCAGTTTTACTTATCAAGCTCTCTTATAAGATGTTTTCCTTGACTTACAAGTGAATTAAGTATAGCTATAAGATAAACTTATTAGTGTTTTCCTAAAACTCAATAATAATATTTTTTTCCCTAGCTCAATTAGCGACCAAGTTATAGACTTTTAAAAATTAAGGGGCCAGCCCCCACCACCAAAATTGGGGGCCCATAACTTTTGAACCATTACTTTGATTGCGCTAAAACTTGAGATTTCATGTTTTTGCACAAAAACAACTCTGATTGCTCTGAAACTCAAAATTTTCTGTTTTTCAGTATAAACAACCCTGTATAGCAATTTTAAGCAAAAATCTAAGTGGGTGTGGTTTCAGGCAATGCCTGATTTGTCCTGGAATGACCCTAATCTTAGCCAATTCTAAGAGGCTAATTATTCCATTATGCCTTCCTGTGTTTACAGGAGTTCCATCACATCCAATAGCCACCAGTTCATCAATGTTCTGAACATTTTCTGATAAAAACTGAATTAATGAATCTTCAATACCATGAGCAGTACCAGAGACAGGTGCAATATGACCAATATAGCAAGACCCTGGTTCTCTTACTAAGGTTGTGTGTTCTTCAATGACTGACTTGTAATAATATTTTTTGCCTTGCTTGATATGACATTTAGTTTTATCTTTCCTTCCATCAAAATATAGAGCTTTAAAGTGTTCCTCATTATCTTCTTGTTGCATTTTATGCCATATTTTTGTCCTTTCTCTTTTAACTTTACTCCTGTCAATTACGAGGGAGGTATCCTCATTTCCTATTAGACCAACAATGTCCAACATCTTGCAGGGCAGCAGATGCTGTGTCAGATATGCTGTATCACAAACTTGTGCAACATTTCCTAAATTAACTCTCATTTGTTGATGCCAGTTAGACAGTCTAGCATCATCAACAGCTCGTTTGGGTCAGGTTTGATTCTTTCCCTGAGCAAGCTGAAATGTCACCCTCCAAATCAGAAGAATCAAGGCCTAGGCCTACAGCATCATCATTAGTTGAAATGCTTTTGTTAATTTGAGAAAGTTCCACTTCTTTTCGTTTCATATTCTTTTTAAGTTTTTCAGTTGTTATTTTATCTATGTTCCCAATTGCCATTTTTCTATCTCCTCTTTGATCAGTGAGAAATGTTTGCTCAATGCGAGGAACCTTTTTAGTTTTATCACAGTGACATGAATCAAACTCACATTTGCAGCTAGCAATATCAAATAAATTTTTAGCTTTTTCTCTGAACAACTGTAATTTGTTTTGATAATTTGGGTTTCCTTTTCTTCCTTTGTATGGCTTTATCAACACCATATATTTATTATGATAGGAGCGAATAAGCTGCAAAACTCTTTTGTGAGAAACTGTTGGAATTGAGGCCTTTACCCAAATATTTTCAATATCTAAAGCAACTCTTTCTGATATGTCAGAGACTGCAGGATCTTTGTTATTATTAGTGAACTTTATGGCAGCTCTTACCCATAAATAATGTTTAAACATTTCTTCATAGGTTGGAAGCCTATTGCTATTTAGTTCTTTAGCAGGGCCAAAAACTGGGCATACACTACACTGCCTTGTCTTTACTTTTTTATTCATTTTAATATTTCTGAAAAAATAGAATTAATATAATTAAATCAGAGAATTACAATAAATAAATATTTATACATGCACAAATGGTTAAGTAGTTATACTAATAGGCTAAGCTAAACTGTAACACATCTTGTCACTGCATGCACTTTAGGAAGACTGAGTGACTAAGGCTCAAAATGTGATAGTTTTTCAAGATCATTGGGGAGCCTCTTACTGAAACAGCAGCTAGTTCAAATTTGGTGGACATTTAAATTAGTGTCATTTACAACTTTTTCTAGGTATTCCAAATTGATATTCTAAAATTCATATTTTCGCTCCACCCAATGAAATTAAAAGTGCTTAATGAAATTAGCACATTTTATATAGTTAATTATAAAATGGGAACTTAATTACTAGCAGTATGGTACAGTACTTCATCAGTGATCTACAAATATACTTAGTGATGAAGCCTATTTAATATTTATGGAATTGTATTCCATACATCTGCTCCTTTCCAAAAAAAAAAGTATTTCCTGCAGTTTCCATTATATAGTTTGGTTTGTGTATAAAATCTCTGGGGAGTCTAGCGTTATAATTATGATGAATTTGATGGGAGTGATGTACATTGATTTTTATTGATAACTTTGAATATATTGACAGCAGTACTGAATTTATGCAAGTCATTTAGATTTAAAATATTTCGCTCTTTTAAACACACACAAAGTGTGACTTTATCATCATTATCTGAGAGGGTTCACAAACATATTTTATGAATGACTTCCAAAGGATGTTTTATATATTTCTTTGAGATACCGGTATCTATGTTGTAATGCAATATAAGAAATGTGGGTGGATGAAGGAATAAACAAGGTAAGGGGTACATTTTAAGGAACAGTCTTTTTTTGAATGATTAATATGAATAGAAAACTTGATATTTGGGATTTATGTTGTACATGACTTTTGAAATTTAGTTTTTCATCTGAATTTAATGCCAAGCACTAACTTCATTCACCCTTGCAAGAGCAGTATCCCCAATTTTTATCTGATAGTTTGTATTTATATGTTTTGTGGTGATAATCACATAAGATGACTGTCAGATTCAGTAAAAGTTCAAAATTACAACCATTTATATACATGCTCTAATTGTCTGTTCATTTCATCCATCTGAAGTTCTAAAATATGATGGGAAGAACTGTGGTATCATCTGTATATTGCACACAATTTAATGTGGTTGAAAAATGAAAAACATTATGTGAATTAGAAATAGTAATAGCCCAAGAATATATCCTTGTGGGACCCCACTACTTAGCATCACCTTGTTGGATAAATTATTTTTTAATCTGTTGTATTGATGATGATTTGTCAAATATAATTTGAACTAATCAAGAATATTTCCTCTTATTCTCTATATGTGAAGCTTATTCAATAAGATTTTATGCAAAAGTGTACTGTATCAAATGCTTTTGACAAGATAAGGAAGACCAGGGGCAGTGTGTTATTTGCTGTTTAGTCCTCTGATAGGCATTATTAGGCATTTTCTAATAGTATATAATTTATGGTATGTTCCATTGTATGCCTACCTCTAAATCCAGATTATGTTTTGGTTAAAATAGTGTATCTGATTAGGAGTTTATTAAGTTTATTGTATAGAATTTTTTCAAATACTTTACTTAAAAGTCTGCAATATGGAAATGGGGTAATTAGATTATGGTGGTAATTAGACAGCTTGTTTGGGTTTCCTGACTTAAATACAGGACATACTCTGGCTTCCTTTAGACTGTCTGGAAATGTACTTAATGTTACCAATTCATTCATTAGTTTACCGAGTGGGATTGCAATTTCATCCAATACTAATTTACGTATTTTTACTGGGATTGTACTTATGTCAGAGCTTTTATTTTTATGATTTTCTTATTGCTAAGAAGATATTATTTAGTAGGACTGGCTCAAAGAAAATGAGTTTGCAGTGGACTGCAGCATGTATTATCAGTAGTCTATTTGAAACCAAGGCATTAAAGCTGATATTTTCAAAGAAGTTGTTTAATAAGTTAGCTAGGTATGTCTTTGGGATCACTAAGAATTCCCACCTTGTATGAGGGAGGATGAGGGATTTATCTTCACCTTTTTTATTTTAATTAAATCCTTCAGCTTGTTCCATAGTCTTCTGGGATTAGATTTATGTTCACAAATTTTTAATAATAATTATCCACTTTTGCTCCTTTAATGACTGCATTAAATGTTACAATAAGTTCTGTACATCTGTTCAATAATAACATCAGTTTTCCATAATTTAAAGCAGCTATGTTTTGTGTTAAATAATCACAATGAGTTTTGGGTGATCCATTGGTTATTGTATTTAGTTTTAGATATTACTTTTAATTTATATACAGTAAAACCTTTGTTATCCAGCAAGTTCGGGAATTAGGCCATTCCAGTTGTCTAAATTTTCCAGTTATCTGAGGGTACCATTAACATACGAAAAACCAATGGACAATAATAGTAAAACTTAAATTTTGGCAATACTGCACTGGCTATAGGCTACTGCACTGTAAACTATATTGTAATCAACATAAACACTATGCTAAGTATGTATGGGACAAGTGAAATGAGTAAAATTCAGTCTTATTTTATTAAAAATGTTAACAATGTTCTAGAGTTTTCCAGATGACACTGAAAAGCTTCCCAGTTTCTAGATGGTGAGTTGTATTGGCCTAATATGAAATTTGCCAGTTTCTAGTTTTCCAGATGTTGATTGCCGGATAGCGCAGGTTTTACTGGACAAGGAATGTGCTTGAGAATGCTTGAAATTGTTCCATTGTCATGGTTATTTTTAATTATTCCAATCCAGTCAAAAACTATTATTCCTCTAAGGAATTTTAGTTATTCTATAGTAAATTTTTATACTATATTCCTGACTGGAGAAATGAGTGATTAGGATGGTGTATGTAGGCAAATGATCTGTGATATTTAATATAATGACACCCGAGATGCAATCAAGCAGGTACTATATCCAGATTTGGGACAGCAGAGTCAAATTTCAAATGTCACTGAAGTCTTTTTGGCTTTGGAATGACTAATTTAAAACCAAGTGCAGTCATGATGATGTGAAGGAAGTTTGCACGATTATTTTAAGTTCTTTGGTGAGATCAGTATTTAAGTCTTTTGCAATGACAACTGTTACCATACTGATGCAATTGTAGAGATGACCAGTGGTTTTTATATCCCATACTTCATTTTTAAAATAAAAAAATACATCACTTATTTGTCAGTAATTCTACTATTTTATTATAATTATATATATATATATATATATATATATATTATATATATATATTAATATATATATATATACATACAGGAATACCTTAAAATTCATCATTAATTTGTTCCAGAATAACACGACAAAATACAAAATTCGAGGTAGAGTATGTGTTTCAATGAGAAAACATTTTACTGTATTGTTATTAAACAGATTAATTAAACAAATTCTACTCATTTTTCAGCAAAATATAATGCATATTGTGTTGGTAAACAGTTGAATTTTGTCAATTTCTATCATTTTTTTTCACATTTTAAAAAAAATTACGAATCTGTGAATATGAACAACGGATTGCAAAACTATAGGTTGTAAAAGACTGACAATGAATCTGCAAAGCAACGAAATTCAAAACAATGAATTTTGAGGTATCCCTGTATGTATATCAGTGGTTTGGATCCCACATAAAGCTGTAGGTCCCCTCCACCATATGACCTTAGATGTTGTGAAGGAGATTAAACAACCCCAATCATATATACATATATTGGAGCCAGAGCAGATTTTGCATGCCTCACAGAAACTCATCTAAAGGACTGCCAGGCAAACTGAGAAAACTGTGAGTCCTGTATGGACAAAAAAAGAAATGCAAATTGACAACTATAACATCCTCTGAGCTGACAGAACAGCGAGATGTAAAGGAGGATGTGCCAGTTACACACGCAAAAGGCATATGGCAGAAATTACTAAGTACCTCAAACAGCTACATACAATGTGTAGCAGCAAAAGTTGAAAAATTAAATATGGTACTACTAATTGTAATGTACGAACCCCCCAAACACACTAACCTCAAAATTTTCAGATTCCATTACAGAGGTAAGAAACTGGGTAAAAGATCTACTCTCTCCAAACCCAAATATTTACCTCTGTGGTGATTTTAATTTCCCATTCATGAAACATAAAAGGATAGGAAAAAATGTATGTATATACCAGGACATGGGGGGCACACAGGAAGACCAGGAGCAGGTAAAAATGCTACTAACTCTAGCTGATGAATTTATGTTAATGCAAGAAATAACAGAAAACAAAAGAAAAAACAACTGCCTATATTTGGTATTCACAAACAAAAGCAACCTAATTGATAATGTAGAAATGTCCCCAACTAGAATATCAGACCACAACATCATTGAAATAACAACCAATATAAACGCAATAGGAAAGGAAAGAACACAAACAACAGAAACAAGCAAATTTGAAATTTTTAATTTTCACTCCAAAGCTATAAACTGGAAAGATGTTGCATCCAGCATGGAAGTAATGAATTGGAAAACCATTTTCAAGGCCAAGACAACAGAAGAGATGCTAATGATTTTAGAGGAGAAGACGTTAGAAATTTGGAAAGATATGTCCCAAAAATACAACAAAGAGGAAAGAGAAGCAGGTTCGAGAGACAAAAGAGGTCATTGTTCCAAAAGAGAAAAAGAGTGACTGCAAAATTAAATAACTGTAAAGATGACATCAGAAAAATATTAAATGATAAACTGCAGAGTATCAATGATGTCATACAGGAGCTAATTGAGAAGCATACAGAAAAAGAAGACAATGCTATGGAAGCAATAAAGGTTAACTCAAAGTACTTCTATAATTTTGCAAAATGAAAGTTGAAAAACCATACAACTATCGGACCTTTGAAAAATGAGAACAGTGTTTTATCTGATGATCTAACAGAAATATCTGAAATATTAAGAGCTCAGTACGAATCATCTTTCAATATCCCAAAAACTGAGAAACTGATACGCGATAGAACCATGTTCCTTGAAGAAGAACTACAAGGGAAAAATATAACAGACTTTGACTTTATGACAGATGATATTATACAAGCTATAGGGAAACTAAAAACACACTCAGTGGCAGGACTGGATAAATGGAATGCCACACTGATCAAAAACTGAAAGAATGCAATCACTGAGCCCCTATATTGGATATGGAGATGATCACTAGACATGGGAGAAATATCAGGCATCCTGAAGAGCACAAACATAGTCCCAATATATAAAGGAGGTCGATCCAAGGCCAAAAACTATAGGCCAGTGTCGCTTACATCTCATCTCACTAAAATATTTGAAGGAATAGTTAGACAGAAAATCTATAACTTTTTGGAAACTCAGAAAAAATTAAATGATAACCAACATGGTTTTCAGTCAGGCAGATCATGCCTATCACAACTAATGGAACACTACAACATTATTGATGCACTGGAAAGTAATGAAAACTATGATGTAAAATACACAGATTTTGCCAAAGCATTCAACAAGTGTGACCATGGAATCATAATACATAAACTGAAATATATGCGAATAACAGGAAAAGAAGGGAAATGCATATATAATTTCCTTTGTGAGTGGCAGCAAATCGTTACAGTACAAGGAGTATCTTCATCAGAATTAGAGGTCCTCAGCTCAGTACCACAAGGAACAGTATTAACTCCACTACTCTTCATAATCATGCTTACTGACATAGATGAGGATGTTACCAGAGATAGTACAGTAACATCCTTTGCGGATGACACAAAGATCAGTAGAAAAATAAGAAACCCAAAAGATATAGGACCTCTACAAACTGACATGAACAGAATCTACAAGTGGATGGAAGACAACAATATGAAGTTTAACACAGAAATTTCAGCTGTTATGGTACAGAAAAAGAGAAGACCTAAAATCCATGGAATATTATATCCCAAATGGACAGGAAATTCAGAGAAATTCTGAAGCAAAAGATTTAGGGGCTGTAATGACTGATGATACGAAATTTGAAACACAAAATAAGATAGCAGTAAACAGAGCAAAGAAAATAACGGGGCAGATATTGAGAATCTTTAAATGAAGGGATAGGAATGTAATGATTCCTCTACTGAAAACACTGCTCAGTTTTAACATCCCCATATAAAAAAGAAGACATTAGACAGCTAGAAGGGATTCAGAGAAGCTTCACAGCCAAGATCAAGGGGTCCAAAGAACTAAATTACTGAGAAAGGTTACACAAACTAAACCTATACTCACTGGAAAGTAGAAGAGAGAGATGCACCATTATTTACACTTGGAAAATAATGGAGAAATTAGTCCCTAATCTTACTCTGAACCTCATAACTCCCCAAACAACAGTGGAAAGTAGAAAAGGAAGTGTGTCGTGTTCCCAAATTAAAGGCGAGACAGTGAACATCCTTAATCCTGCAAGAAAATAGTTTTGTTGTGAGAGGACCAAAACTGTTTCATAAGCTGCCCAAAGACCTAAGGAACATGAATGGTGTTGCACTGGACATCTTCAAAAGAAGATTAGATGCCTGGCTCAGAACAATCCCCAATGAGCCAGGTGTACCTGGCTCTAATGTGAGGTGGAGAGTACAAGAAACCAACTCACTACTTCACCAGGCCAACTCAAGAGGAGGGGTGACAAGCTTGACTTTCGTGAAATGAGGAATCATTGCGCGGAACCTTTGAAAGGTTGAAAGGAAAGGTACAGTATATCAGTACTCAAAATTAACACCCACCCACCCACCAATGGTGGGTAGATTTCAGGGTCAGTAGATACAAATTCTAAGTTATATTCCTGGTTGGCGGGTAGATTTTGAAACACTGATCATTAAAAACTACACTACAGTACACTATCAAAAATGAAGGTATGTAATTCTCATTTTTAGTTAAGAATGTACGTAATTCTCAGTTATTTTTCGCTTTGGTTCTTATATTTTTATTCATTTTTCTAATCACTTTATTATTCTGTTTCAGAATAATTGAGATGTGGATGTATTATAAATTTTGGGCGTGGATTTTTTCAGGGCAGGTAGATTTTACTGAGTACCTGCCCAGTTGGTGGGTGAAGGAAAAATTTGAAGCCCTGATATATATATAGATCTATCTATCTATCTATCTATCTATCTATCTATCTATATATATATATAAGGGTGGTCCACAGAAGGGGAGTGAAATTTTTTTCTCCAAAATTTTTGTGTGCTCATAGCCCAAATGTACCTACTAGATGAGAAACTAGCGCATGTGAATTTTTTTTAAATTAATGAATATTTAAGGTATGCACATAGCTGCCATTTTTAATGCCCTGTAATGCTCGGCTCTAATGTGGCCTAAATAGCAGGTATAACTCAGAATGTAAAAAAAAAAATTGTGCAATTCAGTTTCTAATTCCAAATTATGTTCCAAATTAACTAATTAATTAATTTTACAGTTGGCAACTCTTATTTTTTAACATACTACAATTTGGCATCATATTTCAAATACTAATGGTTTTCCTCAGTTACTCTCCCAGCAAGACTCAGATAGGGTGTATTAAGTGTTCATGCATTACTGGGAATCACTTATCTTAGCTTGCTTTTTAATGACTCGGGTGAATATTTAATTAATTAATATTGAATTAATATTTAATTGATAATTAATAAATAATTAATATTTAATTGAGGTGAATATATATTCTATAGCGTTATAAATTGCTACGACACAAAGTTGCTATATTACTATTGCATTATTATTTTTGGTTTATGTTGAATAATTTTTTTCTGGAAAGATGTACATTAGTGCAAGTTTAGTCCTAAAGAGTAACGTTAAAACTGTGTATGGGGGCATTCCATGACAGATCAACCAAAAAAAAATAAGACACCACTCCAACTCGGATTTGGGTGAAAATTGGTATATAGGGTTAGTTTGTGTTCTAAATCCAGTAGTTCAAACAAAAAAGCTCTATGACTAACAGTTTTTAAGTTATTGGCCCCCAAAGTTTATGTGCCCCCTCTTTACCATGCCCACTTTGATGGGCAATATCTCCCATCCGGTTAATCATAAACTGAACATATTATACATTTGGAATCAGCAAGACTAGATCTATCCAATGATACTAATTTCAGCTTTGTAAAGCAATTTTCAAAATTTTACTCCCCATCTCCCCAATTTGCTTGACCCCCTACCCGCCCCTGGACATTAAAACCACCCAATTTTTTTTAAGAATATTAAACTTCATATGGTTGATAAATAAAAACAATAAAAAGGGTGAGTATCATGTTATAAATCATTTTAAATAATCAACAAAAAATTTATTTTTAATCATTTTTCCTAACTTATCACCAATCAGAGTTGTTGATTTGTTTTATTAAAATCAGATTTTTTTTATTTATATCATATTTTTAAAAATTTAATATCTCAAAAAAATATTCTTTTTCAGGCAACTACTTTTTTCCAGTTTGAAATAATTAAAACACAGATCTAATTCCTATTTGTAATATATCTCATTATTACATATGAATTATAATCATTATTACATATGAATTATACCTCAGTCTCTTTGCAGCATTCATAATGTAAACATGTCATTGAGTACAAGATTACGGTACCTCTGTAATAAATTTATAAAAAAATGGTGAAATACTGTGAAGACCCTTTAAAAAACTGCAAAAAGAAAGTGTCCAGTGATTTAAGAATTATAATTGAAGCACTTTATAATGCTTGTCAAGGCAAACTATCACCATTTGAATACGATATTGTGTTCTGTCATAAACTACTGACCAAGACTCCAGAATTATTATTTACAATGGAAGTACACCAATCATCAGATATTGACAGTACAAGTGAAAATACAAGAGAAACAGATTTGTCATGTGAAGATGCAATAGCAGACATTTCAACATGTTCTAACAAATCCTGATGTGACTCCAGTTAAAACCCATAAGTATTTTTTAAAGTCATTTAAATCACTCATTAATTCTCAATTTTTAATATTTTTGTTTAAATTTTAATTTAATGCTATAATGTCAATAGAAATGATAATGTATATATGGTAGCTATTATACAGTATTTCATTATTTCAGATGGTCTGAGTACCTCAAGAAAATGATTAAAGGGCCTGCAAGCATTGGAAAAGGCACATAGTTCTCTGAAGAGAAAGCTTGAAGCGAGTTTATCAACAGAGATTCAAAGCCCAACAAAGACTCCAAAACTTGATTCCGAAGTGAAAAGGTAAGTATATATGGAGAACTTTGCATGTACACTTGTCACATTAGGGTCATTCCATGTCAGTTCAACGGCAAAAAAAATGTGACCATCACCAATTTTTTTGAAAATTGGCACACTTATAGATCTCTGAGAAAAACAGAATGACGCTTGTTTCAGCATTCTAGGTCATATGGTTCTGGAGATATGGCCATTCGAATTTTGTAAAAAAAAAAAAAAGGTCAATTTCCAAGGTCATACCATATTTCAACGTGAAATATCTCGGCTCCTATTGCACTTACAGAGACCATTTAAACACTATTCTAAAGCTTTTAAGCAGATCTACAACTTTGTTTCTATTCATAT
The DNA here is from genome assembly GCA_023014485.1 of Bathynomus jamesi. Taxonomy (NCBI): domain Eukaryota; kingdom Metazoa; phylum Arthropoda; class Malacostraca; order Isopoda; family Cirolanidae; genus Bathynomus; species Bathynomus jamesi. The sequence continues at coordinate 688,243 of JAJOZX010001640.1, read as the reverse complement.
TTTACCTCAGTGGTCAAAGAAAAAGTTGATCTTATTTTTTACCTTTGACCTTGTGTAGGTCATTTGATGTCACAACCGATTTTTTTCTCCTTTCACCCAATTTTGGGTACACATGTCTACCTTAACCTAAAACAAGATTTTTAGTATTGATTAAGTTAGTATAGATGCTACAGCCATTTCAGTGGACCATACCCACCTCCATTTTGACCAAGTACCTTTTTCCACCAAACTTTGGAGCACCGTATCTTTGGAACTGTTTGAGCTAGAGTGTTCAGAAAAATACCACTAGATTTTTCTTACTGAGATATATAATGTTGCTAATTTTCAAAAAATCGGTAATTATCTAACCTAAACCAGTTATTTGGTCAATTAAGTATCCGGCCCTATTATAAAATTTAATTTTTTTTGTATATTTCAGAGAATTATATAATATAGGTAATTTAAATTACATAATTAATTAATTTATATGGACATTCAAAAGTATGAAGAACTTCGAACCTGCTATCTGTTTAAAGGTAAAGCTATGTACATATATAAGTACCTTATACTAGGCTATAGGTACTACCCTATAGAATAAGTTCAGTTTTAAGAGTTAGACGAGTTTTAATAGAATTACTTAACTTTGTGTATTTATTCATTATGTACAACAGTATGTACCCATGTGAAAATAAGCTTATTTAAACCTTGGAGCAAGGGTTTTTTTGGCACCTGTATTTATTCCAATCTGTAAGTCAAACTGCACATTTTTTCTTGTTGTAGACCTCTGAAACAAGATCAGTAGGTCCCAAATTTTATTTGTGCCATCTAAGCAAAAATAGCTTTTAACAGGATTGGATACAATGAATAATTATAATTGTATTTTTAATTACTTGATCCTAATTTCCATTAATTGTAATTGATTCAAAATAAAATAAAAATAAAGGTAATTATAATTGATTTTTGAGCTATAACTGATGTAATTGATCAATTAATGTTTTGTTAAAAATTATACCCCTAGATCTGGCAGTCATACATCATCCAATGAAAATAAACCTTTGATAGTTTATTTAGTTATACTTAGATATAGATATATATTTTTATAGATATACAGTATATTATTTTAGATATATATTTAGATATATAGAATAGATAGTTATATTTGTGTAATTGTAATTGATTCAGACAAAATTAATTATAATTGCAATTGATCTTGAAATTGTGAAGTACAATACTAACTGTAATTAATTTGAAGAAAAATAAAAAAAATTGTAATTGTTTCCATTTTGTGTAATTGAACCCAACCCTGGCTTTTAAGCTACATATGTTTTTTTTCTCTTTTTAGATAAACATGGATTTCAGCAGTTTGAATATGGGCAGGTTCTGTTGTGACCCATTTAAAAAACACAAAGGAAAAGTGAAAAAAGGCATTCGTGCATTGACTAAAAATTTGATTGATCAAAATCCTGAATTGAAACTAACAAATAATCATAAAGCATGTGCAACCTGTCAAAATACCGGGTGCGGCAAAAGTAACGCCCTTTTAATAATTGTATCTTTATAGTTTTATACAGTATAATTTTTTAGTTTTATATTGTATCATTTTGTTTCTTTTATTTTTACAGAAATTCTGAATAAATATGGCCTTGCGATTGATGAGAGAACAAAGAGTGAAAGCAGTTAAACATTATTACCAAAACAATAACAATGGAGCTAAAGCCGCTCGTTTGTTATCAGAAGAATTTAACATTCGACAAGTGCAGAGCCGCAATATCAAGTCTAATTAGGAAATTTGAAAGAACCGGAAGCGTAAGTGATGCCACAAGATCAGGGAGGCCAGTTTCAGCAACAACCTTAGAAAAGTCCAATGAATTAAGAGAATCATTGTTGCACACTCCTCAAAAATCCAGTAGACGTCTTTCTACAGAGTTGGGTATCAGTGACAGAAGTGTCCGTAGACTCTTAAAGAAGAACAAGATGAAGCCTTACATCCCTCGCGTGTTACAGAGCTTGCATAATGGAGATGCAGATAGACGATTAGAGTTTTGCGAAAATTTCCTGAATGAAGTCAATGAAGATGAGACCTTTCTTGATAAGATATGGTGGTCAGATGAGGCAACATTCAAATTGAATGGGCATATCAATCGCCATAATTGTGTGTACTGGAGCGATGTTAACCCACATGTTATCTTGGAAAAAGACGTTAACCTACTAGGAGTGACAGTTTGGGCAGCCATCTCTTCCATGGGAATAATAGGCCCGATATTCTTTGATAGTACTGTTAATCAAGATAATTATTTACAAATGCTGCAAACTGAATTCTGGCCGAGAGTTAGAAATCAGAATGGAATTTACTTTCAGCAGGATGGTGCGCCACCCCACTATGGGTTACTCGTTAGGGAATGGTTAAATTTAAATTTCGAAGGGAGGTGGATAGGATGACGTGGAGCAATTGAGTGGCCAGCACGATCGCCAGACCTAACACCACCTGACTTTTTCTTGTGGGGTGTACTGAAAGATCTTGTTTACAAGGTCAAACCGAAAACACTTCCTGAATTAAGACAAACAATTCGTGAAAAATTTACTACAATTAACGTAGAAATGTGTCAAAAGGTTTGTAGAAGTGTTGCTGGTAGGGTTCAGTGTTGTATTGAACACCAAGGGGAGCATTTTGAACATGATCATTAGGTTAGTAAATACTATGTATGTAGAGTACATTTTTTAAGGTGTATTGAGCCAACCACAAAATTAATTAAATTCCAGTTATTTTTTAGTTTTTACTGAGAAAGTACTTATTATTTTTCTTAAAATGCTGTATTTTTCTTAAAAACCTTATTATTTCTCTTAAAATGCTGTAATTGATTTATTTCCTTCAATAAAAGAGAATAAACTAAAAAGGGCGTTATTTTTGCCGCACCCGGTAGTATACTAGCAATTCATCCATCCCCAATGCCTGAATGTGAACCACTTGAAAAATCACCATCCACCTCATCAAGTGCCCCATCTGAGCTAGAAACCGTTGGAGATGTAGTTGAAATGCAGTATGAGCTTAGTAAATTCAATGCTTCATTGGCCACACTTGATGAGACCCCAATAAAACCATGTAAACTCTCTGACAGCACTGGTTACGCAAAGAGAAAGTTGAGGAAAGTAGTAGTAGTTGTGAAAAGAAAGCTTGAACTTGCAACTAAACAACCAATTTCGGTAAATATGGATATTACGGCCTCCACCCAATTTTGATGCCAAAATACATTTTCCTAGTAGTGTATGATGTGCTTTGTTCAAATCTGGCCTTCATTTTATGTGGAAATGAACCAATCAAAAGTTATGAGACTTCAAAGTTTTAACATATTTTGGTTCATTTCCCCATAAAATGAAGGCCAGATTTTAACATTGCACATCAAATACTACTAGAAAAATGCATTCCAGTGTCCAAATTGCTAGAGAACCTAACCTAACCTAATATTAGGGTTAGGTTAGGTAGGTAGGTTAGGTTAGGTTAGGTAGGTTCTCTAGCAATTTGGACACTGGAATGCATTTTTCTAGTAGTATTTGATGTGCAATGTTAAAATCTGGCCTTCATTTTATGGGGAAATGAACCAAAATATGTTAAAACTTTGAAGTCTCATAACTTTTGATTGGTTCATTTCCACATAAAATGAAGGCCAGATTTGAACAAAGCACACCATACACTACTAGGAAAATGTATTTTGGCATCAAAATTGGGTGGAGGCCGTAATATCCATATTTACCCCAATTTCATGCAGTGACTCAAATGATACAGAACTGGAGATTCAACAACAACTAAGAGAGAAATTTAATCAAGTGACAAGTCGAAGTGAAAAACTGACAATTCTTACTATCCTACCAAAAAGATGGACACAAGTAAAGATCAGAGAAGAATTTAAGTGCTCAGATTACATGGCTAGGCAAGCAGAGAGTTTGGTGAGGGAGAAGGGAGTGCTTTCAACTCCTAATCCGCGTTTGGGGAAACGCCTGAATAGTGAAACTGCTGCCAAAGTAAATGACTTCTATCATTCGCCAGATGTGAGTAGACAAATGCCAGGGTTGAAACTGTTTCTGTAAAAGGAGCTGATGGTAGGTGGGAAAGAAAACAAAAATAAAACATTGTAAATACCTAATAACTGCCTTTTTTAAATATAGTTATGTTGATGCCTCTCTTTTCATGGTTTCACCCAGCTAGACAAGAATCAGTTCTTATAACTCAATTGGTAAAAATAAAGGAATAGGTTATTTTAATATACAGGGTGGGCGGAAAGTAGCTCCCTAATTTAAATTACATATAAATTATGTATAAATTGTGATTGTATTGTTATATTGTTATGGTGTGTTCTCTAAAGTGGTACAATTGTAACGGTAATCTTTTTTTCTCTAAAGTGTTCTCTCTGTGTTCTCTAAAGTGGTACAATTGTAACGTTCATTTTTTTTTTTCATTTCAGATTGAAGGGTAACATGGCTGAGCGTTTAACACTGCAGGAGCGTGCCCAGTTGGCGGCACGGTACGAAGTTTGGCAATCTGTCGTTCGAGTTCAAAGATGGTGGCGGGCCATTCACGGACCACGTGCCCAAGTGGACCCGAAAACAATCAAGAACTGCCACTCGAAGCTCATGACCACGGGGTCTGTGGCAGATGTTCGAAGATGTGGTCACCCTTCGACATCCAGGGCCCAGGAGACGGTGCAGGCAGTTCAGGAAATGTTCGCACGGAGTCCACGAAAGTCAACTCGCCAGGCAGCTCGGGAAAGTGGACTCTCCCGCTACTCAGTGCGAACTGTGCTGAAGAAGGAGCTGAACTGGCGTGCGTGGAAGCCGCATTACTGCCAATCTCTCTCGGACGAGGACTGCGACATTCGCATGGAGTTCGGGGAAATCATGCTGGCTTGGCATGAAGACTGGCCCCATCTCTTCCGCAACATCCTCTGGAGCGACGAGGTGGTGTCCACGTCGGAGGCTTTGTCAACCGCCACAATTGCCACTACTGGGCAGGAGAGGATCCCATGGTTACCGCTGAAAAACGGCAGAATCGGTTCAGTGTAACGGTGTGGTGTGGTATGACCTCAGATCAGGTTGTGGGCCCGTTCCTTCTGCGCAACACCATGAATGTTGAGCGGTACCTTGCTATGTTGCGAAACGAGGTCTGGCCGGTTGTCAGCACATGGGAGAACATCGACGATCTGATATTTATGCAAGATGGCGCCCCTCCGCACTTCGCTCTTGTTGTCCCTGAGTGGCTGGATGCCCACTTCCCTGGGCGTTGGATGGGTCGTCGTGGTCCACATCAATGGCCAGCCAGGAGCCCCGACTTGACACCGTGCGACTTCTTTCTTTGGGGGTGGGTAAAGGAAGAAGTCTACCGCAACAAACCGAGGACATTGGAAGAACTGGAGGACCGAATTCGGGAAGTCATGTCCTCCATCCCGCCGGAGTTCCTGCTAAAGTCAGTGGACGCCATTCCTGGGCGGCTCCAGAAGCTGGTGGAAAGAGTTGGAGCCCACATTGAATTTTAGAGAAAACCTACCATGTATGCCTACCTTTTCATATTATTTCTTCTGAAATAAATGGATAATATACGTATTTTTTTACCAATCCAAAATAGGGAGCTACTTTCCGCCCACCCTGTACATATTAAAAGGCAAATTGTCTTAAAAATAGCAGACATTATAGATCTCAGTGAGACAAATCTAATGGTACTTTTCTCAACACTCTAGCTCAAACAGTTCCAAAGAAACGGTGCTCCAAAGTTTGGTGGAAAAAGATACCGCATTTTTCGGTGTATAAGACACTTTTTTTCCAAAAAAAAAAAAGGGGTCTCAAAATCACCCTGTGTCCTATACACCAAAGGTATATATTACCTTTATAGAGGCTAGAAGAACTGATGGATTTTTACAAAAATTCATCATCTCTTAGTCTCTCCTGACTGTGTATTGGTTTGGCCAATTTTACACTAAGTTTCTACTCTTCCCAACCCACTGATAACAAGAAAAACAGTATGTATTGCATAATGATTTACTTTTATGTTTCATAACATATAGTATAGTTCAAATACCGAGCATTTCTCCACATACTAGCACAGAAACAGCACAAACATTTCAAACAAAATATTTAATCAAAAAGAGCAGAAGTTTGAAAAAGAAGTATGGGATTATTCCAGAAGTTCCAGCTATGTCAAAAGGGAAAGTTGTCACAAAATCCACCAAAGAGCTAGTTAGATCATTCTATGAATCAGATGAGATCAGCTGTATTTGTCCAGGAAAAAAAAGACTGCCTGAGAATGAGAGACTATAATACTGGAGAAAAGGTAAGTGTCCAAAAAAGACTTGTACTAATGAATTTAAGAGAAAAGTATAATATCTACAAGGAAAACCTAGAAAACCCTCCAATAAGATTTTCAAACTTTTGCATGTATTTGACCCAAACACTGTTTTAGGTGGATCAGGGGGAATACACTCGGTGTGTGTTTGCACTTATCATCAGAATGCTAAACTCCAGTTCTCTGCTATGGGTATCAAAGGACTTGATTATAAAGTTTTAATGGAAAAAAGTGTGCGCAACATCAGCAATAGAAACTGCACAATGCACAAATGTAATTTATGCCCCAAAGAACAAGGAGTTACAGAGTTCCTAATAAACATTGAAAATATACGAGAGATAGAATATGACATGATTAAATACAAACAATGGGTTTCTACCAACCATTGCACTTTGGTGGAAAAAGTAGAATCAATTGAAGATTTTATTGGTTCTTTAAGCACAAAAATAGCAAATTTAACTCATCATCATTATGTGGCCAAATCTCAAAATGATTTTCTCAAAAGTTTAAAAAATAGTTTACCCTACAATGAAGCAATAGTTTTATGATTTTTCAGAAAACTATTCTTTCACTGTATAAGATGCAGCACAAGGCTTCCACTCGGAAAATAGTCAATGTACAGTGCATCCATTTGTAACTTACTGGAAGAATACTACAACTAACGAAACTATGCACACAAGCTACTGCTTTCTTTCACCTGACACCAAACATAATACAACCATGGTCTAACTCATTTTGAAATGCCCTCATTCCAGAAATAAAGTTTCATCCTCACATTAACAAGTTACATTATTTTACTGATGGATGTGCAGGCCAATATAAGAATTGATTCAACTTTGTCAATATATGCAGACACATAGATGACTTTGGGCTCGAGTGTGAGTGACATTTTTTTGCCACGTCATGACAAAAGTGCTTGTGATGGAAATGGTGGAACAGTCAAAAGAACTGCAACCACCAGAGCAAGCTTGCAAAGAACTTTCAATGATCAAATCATAATGCTGGAGGCAATGTTTCATTTTTGCTGTGAAAATTTGGAGAATATCAAATTCTTTTTAATTAAACCTGAAGAAATAGAAAAAGTGGCAAAATTCCTAAGCAAAAGGTTTGAAAATAGTATCCAACTAATTGGAACCCAAAAGTTTCACCAATTTGTGCCAGTTAGTGCCACAAAAATTAAAGCCTTTGAATTATCTTCTGATCATGAAGGTGGGGAGAGTTAATTGTGAAGTGTGCCACTAATGCAAATAAAAATAAAGATTCAATCATTCTGAACCCCAAAATTGGGAATACAGGTAAACCTCGATTTACAATGTCCCAATTTATGATATTTCATGTTAACAATGGTGATGAATTAAGACCATCTCCCGATTTGCAGTCAAAAAAATTTGCATTAACGATGGCCATCAGTCAGCCAAACTCACTGATGCTCGTAAGAGGGAATGCATCTCTCGCACAACCCTCAACTTCAGCCTCTCCAGACTCCCCAGAGGCTGTGTGGGAGTCAGAGTGACATCTCCACTCCACCTACAAGAGTTCCCTTAGCCTCAAAGGGGACAAGTGATGATGACCAGGCTTGCTCTTAATGATGTGGTGAGTGTTGTTTAATTGTTTTCTATTGATTTTATGAGTGTAGGAATTTTTTTTTCTGTGATACATGTGTGTTTGGGACTGGCTGGGAATGTATCCCATTGAACCCCATGTTATAATGAACTTGATTTATGATATTTCAATTTGCAATGGGGTTTTCAGGAATGCAACCCCATCATAAATCGAGGTTTACCTGTACATAGTTTGCTCCTACAATAACTCTCGGTGGCTGTGGCTTGTACTAGAGTACAATGAAGAGTTTGATGACTATAAGATAGATTTTTTAAACCCATCTGAATTTAGCAGATATTATTATTTCCCACAAATAAGAGACATCTGCCATATTTCAAGACATGATATTTTGGGTATTCTAAGTACTCCAACTTTGAAGGCTGGAACGCTTACATATCCAATATGTTTTTGGAGAAGGAGAATTAAAAAAGTTCCTGTAATGCCACCAAGTTTTATTTGAGCATATATTCACAAGTTCTAATATGAATATAATGTCACCAAGTTTTTTATTGAAATTAGTCACTGTTTATTTGATGTATCATAATACCATGAGCAGGGCTGTGGAGTCAGAGTCGGAAGTAAATTCATTGCTAGAGGAGTCGGAGTCGGTAAAAATGGACCGACTTGACTCCTTTTTTTTTTATGATGTACTTTATATTGGTTCAGGTTAAAGCTCCTAATAGGAGCTTTAACCTCCTATCTTGCATTATAGTTATTTTATGAGAATTCCCCTACATCATGATCTTTCTAGGAGCTTTTCCTGCATATCACTAATTACTGTCAATTTTCTTTTCAGAAACGCCATAATGGCATAGCTACAACCATTAAGACTTAAATTTAGAGAAATTGAGCATAAAAAGTAGCCTGATGATTCACTTGGTAGTGATGAAATGCCATTCTGGGTTAATATAATCAAAGTATATTTTATATTATTATTTAGAGGCAGGAGTCGGAGTCGGCCCTTCTAAAATTCTAGGAGTCGGAGTCGGAGGCTTGGTCTACCGACTCCACAGCCCTGACCATGAGCACAAATGACATGAAAATGTAAATTATATGCGTAATTGTCCTTATTTGAATGTAGCTGTGTATGTTTCTATTACAATATGGGATTGCAAACATTTAAGTGATTTAACTTATTTGATTAACTGACTCGGTAAGCCGCGAAAGATAGTCTTTATAATTAGGTTTCAAAAGGTGCTAACTTTTTATTGAATAAAAAGGATTCACCATTTGAATAAAGATGTTAGTAACTCACTTTTGATTCTGTTTTATATATATTCTTTAAAACTTAAACTTTGAATAAATAAATGCTGAAAAATGTTCAAAAACTACTAGCAGTAATTTTAATTGGTAGGTAATGAACAACATAATTTTAGCTTGTATAAAAGCTGCAAAAAATTGTTCAAAATAAATTTTTGCTTGATTTTTTAAAATTTATTTATAACATGATACCCATCCTTTTTATTGTTTTTATTTATCAACCATAATATGAAGTTTAATATTCATAAAAAAAATTGGGTGGTTTTAATGTCCAGGGGGAGTAGGGGGTCAAGCAAATGGGGGAGATGGGAAGTAAAATTTTTAAAATTGCTTTACAAAGCTAAAATTAGAATCATTGGATAGATCTAGTCTTGCTGATTCCAAAATGTATAATATGTTCAGTTTATGATTAACTGGATGAGATACACTATATGATCAAAAGTATTCAGACACCGCATGGTTTTAGAAAAATGGTTTTATTATGGCATTTAGTAACCAGTAGGTCCACCCTTTGCTTTTATTACAGCATCAACACGTCGAGGCATACTTTCCACCAGTTTTTGGTAAGTCTGTGCAGGAATGGCTCGCCATTCCTCTTGCAGAGCTGATGTAAGAGATGCAAGTGAAGCCAGGCGTAGTGTGCGGTTTCGTATCCATCACTCCAGTTCGTCCCACATGTGCTCGATTGGGTTGAGATCGGGGCTCTGAGCAGGCCAGTCTAACAAATCCACCTTATTTTCACGAAACCAGTCCTGCACACGCCTTGCAGTATGGCAGGGAGCTCGGTCCTGTTGAAACAAACAATGGCCATCTCCGTAGTATTGCCACAGTGTAGGGAGGGCCGAATTGTCCAGAACGTCGAGATAAACGTCAGCGTTCATGGTAGTGGGTATAACAACCAACGGGCTGAGCCCTAGCCAGGAAAAACAACCCCATACCATGATGGACCCTCCACCAAACTTCACCGTTGGACGTACACAGTCAGGAAGAAGCCGTTCTCCGGGCTGTCGCCACACCCAAACACGCCCATCAGACTGGAAGAGTGAATACGCGACTCGTCGCTCCAAAGAACAGTTTTCCAGTCCTCCACGGTCCAGGAACGACGGGAGACACACCAGGCCAAACGACGCGTGGCATTAACTTTTGTAATCAGTGGCTTGTGTACAGCTGCTCTACCATAATAACCGAGTCTGTGCATCTCTCTGCGGATAGTTACAGTACTAACGGAGGTACCAGATGCTCTTCCTACCTCCTCAGCGATGGAAGCGGCAGAGGACATGCGGGACTTCTTGACATGTCGTACCAGACTTCTTCTATCACGTTCCGTCAGTTTGCGTGGTCGCCCGGAACGTTTTTTCGCGTTAGTTGCACCGTCATGCTTCCATCTCATGATAACATTCGCTACAGTCGACTTTGGTATATCCTGTTTGGCTGCAATGTTTCGTATAGAAACGTTACTTAAATAACATCCGATGATGAGTCCACGTTGGAACTCGGAGAGTTCACGTCCGCGCGGCATGGCTTCACAACAGTTACTGATAACTTAACAGAACACCTCAGCATTATAGTTTCACCATGCTTTTTCCTAGCATACCTTTCGGCGAAGGTGATATTTGCAGAAATGCGGATTTTTCGGGGTGTCCGAATACTTTTGATCATATAGTGTATATTGCCCTTCAAAATGGGGGGCCAATAACTTAAAAACCATTAGTCAGAGCTTTTTTGTTTGAATCAATGGATTTGGAACACAAACTAACCCTATATACCAATTTTCACCCAAATCTGAGTTGGAGTGATGTTTTGCATTGGTTGATCTGTCCTGGAATGCCTCTGTGCTTAAAATGGCTATATTTTCTATTGTGTTATAAATTGCTATGACGCTTAAAGTTGCTATATTATTGTTGTTATTATTATTTTTGGTTTATGTTGAATAATAATTTTTGCTGAAAATTCATGTACATTAGTGCATGTTTAATGTTAAAGTGTGACTTTAAAAGTCTACATGTTTGAAGTTGCTGTATTTTTACATTATTTCCATTGTAATAAAGAATGTCAATTTTTGGTTTCTCTTTCTAGGTTGTGATGATGGCAATTGCATTGCATAAGAAAACAATTATCTACTTGGTTGGTGACACCATTGAAGTGATTCCTAAGTCCCATCTGCCTACTCTTAGGCAAGTTCTCCAACATTATTTTCATCTCCTGAAAATGAATGAGCCAACTCCTACGAAAAATGAGTGCATCAATATGGTGGTGAAGGAAACCATGGATATCTGGGGAATGGCCCGCATCCGTACTCAAGAGAAGTGGAATATCAAACGAACCCTGAATGGAATCCTGTCCACTTGGGAGAAGTTGAAAAAGGGTTCCAACAGGAGAAGTAAGCCACAAATACAGAAGGAACAAGAGTTCTCAAACAATCTTGAAAAGCTTTTCATCATTAAGCATCATGATGTGGAAAGATTGATCTGGATAGAGGAAGACCGAGTCTTCTTGAAAGACCAAGAGACGGAACGCAAGTTTCACATTGGATGAGTTGACGAAGCCCTGGCTAGGAAAAAATGAAACAGAAGTATCTTAAGAAGGCCAGAGAGCAAAAGGAAGCAGCAGAGAAGCAGATGCATGAAGAACAAGAGACTGTTCAGATGGAGTCAGCCAGCACCTTCTGATGATGAAGGCCCTTGTTCATTTCCGAAGATGCCTCGAGTCGGAATGGATCTGGATTTTCAGGTCCCTGGCCCGCCAAATGCAGCTCCTCATCCTGCACCTCAAACGAGGTGGCAGCTACTGTGAAAAGCCTTGGAGGGAACATTGATGAACTGGCTATCAGTTGCTCCACATTCAGGAGAACCCATATGCAACATCACAGAGACCACATCACTTCTGTGAAACAAGCTGTCTCATCTTCTGGCACCAATACTGGAACTGTTGCTCATTGGGATGAGAAACTCCTTCCATTCCTCACAGAAAATGACTATGTCGATCGTCTTCCAGTACCCTACTGATCTCTGAGAAGGATGTTTCATCATCATGAGAGGAGAACATCCAACTCCTGGGTGTTCCGAAGCTCACATGTGGAACAGGAATGGCGCAAAGAGACACTGTGGTTGAGGCCTTGAAGGATTGGAAGGTCAAAGACCGAGTCATCACCATGAGCTTTGATAGGACTCCAAGCAATACAGGTCATATTGGTGGAGCTTGCACTCTGATTGAACAGCTACTGGGAAGAAATTTATTCCACCTTGCTTTTAGACACCATATCTTGGAGGTTGTTCTCAGAAATGTCTTCAAGACAGTTCATGGATCATCCAGCAGTGCGGAGGTTCTCCTATTTCAATGGTTCCAAAAGAATTGGCAACAGGTCAATCAAGCACACTTCAAGACTGGAATGATGGATGACCACATCATTCCAGTTTTCAAAGAGAACCCTGAATGGGTACAAGAAGCTCTCAACTACTACATAAAAGCTCTCGAGTGTATGCAACCCAACAACAACTACCACTGACTCCTGGAGCTTAGCAGGGTTCCTAGGTGGGACACTTCCCCGAAGGATTCAATTTGGACAGCCTGGCCCCATACACCATGCTCACTGGATGTCAAAGGCAATATACTGTCTCCAAATATTCATGTTTCAACCTCAGTTTAAGGTGTCCCCCAAGGAAGAGAAGACCATTCGAACCATGGCCCTCTTCGTTGCTCTTGTCTATGGACCAGCATGGTTCAAGGCTCCCATAATCTATGAAGCCCCGAACAATGATATCTCCTTCCTTAAGAAAATTCAAGAATACAGGAATGAAGTGGATGGAGCAGCTGAAGCACCAGCTACAAAAGCATTCCAATGGATACATCTGTGGTATTTGAGCAAGGAGTTGGCAGCTCTGGCTCTATTCAGTGACGCAGTTTCCAATATGGAGAAGAGAGGAATCTTGGAGTCGATGAGGGTAAGGGAAGGAGAGAAAGATCCACTGAAGAGAATTAAAGTGTTGGAAGAGGACATTCCATCACTGATGCTGAAGAAGCTGGCATCCAAGAATATCAACCACTTCTTCCAGACCACACTACTAGGCTCTGGATTAATCTCTAAAGATCCATCCCAATGGAAGGATGATCCACAGTTCCTCCAGTCCAAGGAAGTCCTCCAAGATATGCTGGTAGTGATGATGTGGCTGAAAGAGGGGTGAAGCTAATTCAGGATTATAACCTGGTTTTTTTTTTGGTGTATTTTGTGTGTATTATACATGTAAAATTTTAAAAATACACCTTGAAATTTGAATCAACATGTACTATTACACCTAAATAATAATTGATAAGATTAAAGAATTATCACAAAACAAATTCAGCCTCCAGGTAAAATCTTTTATTAAAAAAAAATGTACAAAATAATACAATAAACTTTCCAATAAAACGTGTAATTGCTGTCATTATAAATTAAAATTAGACATAATTAATGAAGTCCTAGGCTAGGCTAGCTAACATTTTTAATTTGTATAAACCTCACTTTATATTTTGTAGTAAAAAATATACAAATATTTAACTAAAAATTCAAACAAAACATTTTGAATCTCATAAAATAAAGACAATAAATATATCCCTAGGCCAGGGGTTCCCAAATTGTGTTCCGCGGAACACTTCTCACGGTATACAAGTGTTCCGCGGAACACCAATTTGGGAACCCCTGCCCTAGGCTATTAACAATATATTTTACATAAGACTAGTAGTAATATATTTTATAGCAAAATATTAAAAAAATATTACCATATATTTTTATTTCAACATGTAACCAAAAATGCAATTGCATTAATGTAACATAAAAAATGTTTCCTCACAAAAAGAAATTGAACATATACCTATATATAATGATACATCTATGATTTTGAAACACCTAAAATTTGAAACATTAGGTGTATCATACATCCAGACATTTAAAAAAAAACTCTCCAGATTATAACTCTTCCATTACAAAGAATGAAGAACAGAAACAATATCTGCTGCAGGTGGTTGCTACACATCAATGCTAGTTTCCTAGTGCAAGCAAGGCTAACTTGTAATTGTGAGGATGGGAGAGTTGTTTTCCTGTTTCAATAAACATTGTTTGTGTTTGGTTTGCCTCTAATTAATAAATTAATCACTCAAATAATAATTTACCTGTAGATATGTAATACTTGCGAGGTGACGTGTGTGTGTGTGTGTTATATATATATAGTCTAAAGTCACTAAAGGGAAAAATCATTAAAAGAAAGATGAATGGCAACATGAAGGGATAAATGGAGCAACACAGGCTGTTTGTTTGGTTTGGCTGGACTAAAGAATGGTTATTCATATCTGACCAAGTCGTTGGTGCTAAGTTTAATTTGGTGATGTTTCTAAGGTGACAAATGGGGTAGAAAGTTGTCAATAAATAATAATAGTTAGGGGTAATGTCTATAGCTTCTAAATTAGTAAAGTTAGAGAGTTTTGGTAGACTGCTTTGTGGGATGCAGGAAATCTATGGTAGGCCCTAAAGAATATCTAATTCAACGCACCGGTAAGTGCCTTTGTTGTTGTTTAGAAACCTAGTAACCTAGCAGGGTCACTAACCCCAAGTTATTACAACTTGAGTATCATTTTCCTAATACAAGAGTTATTCTATAGGGAAAGAGATCAAACAAATGCGAGTTTTTCTTAGCCAGCTCGCGCATACCCTAAACAAAGTCATAATGACCTAAAAGTTGGTATGCAGCATTTTCTTGGGGAAAGGAACCAAATAAACACGGAGCACAAAACAAAACTTCAATTTTGTGGACCACCCTAATATATATTTTTTTTCCTTTACTTCCTTATTTTTGTTTTCTTATGACTTGATGCTTAATATATATTTAGTCCTAACATTTTGCTTTCATTACCAAATAATAATGGTAATAATAATAATAGTGAATACTGGTACTGTAGTAATGTGAATGACTCAAACAAAATTGTGCATAATTGGCAGAGCTGGGCACTTCTGCAAACACTTCCGCAAACCGCAAATTCCGCAATTGCGGAAGTATGTTTTTCGTTTGCGGATTTGCATTTGCGGCAGTCATCGCAAATTAGTGAATTTGCGTTTGCGGATTTGCGTTTGCGGAAGTGATTTTGAGTTTGCGGATTTGCGTTTGCAGAAGTGATTTTGAGTTTGCGGATTTGCGATTGCAAATCCGCAAACTCAAAATCACTAATTTGCGATGACTTTGCTGCAAACGCAAATCCGCAAGCGAAAAACATACTTCCGCAATTGCAGAATTTGCGGTTTGCGGAAATGTTTGCGGAAGTGCCCAGCTCTGATAATTGGTATAGAAAATGGCAACATGTTTATGGCAAACTTGGAAAAACTGAAATTCAGTTGTCACACGATGCTTTTTGTCCAAAATTTTAATATGTTTACACTCATACTTGGTGTCAGAAAGGTTTCAGTGACTGTTATGTAGCCTGACTGAAGACCAAAATCTATGAAAAAATTTATTTTTAGTTTTAACTTGTTTCCTTTTAAAAATTGTACAGAAGTCAGTTAAGATTCAGTAGAACACATCCACCAAACTCAATATTGATATTTATACAGCAAGATAGAGCAAGAGCAAAAAAAAAAAAAATAAGAATACTTTATTCTATACTAATTTTGGCAGAAATTCCTATTTATTAAGCTATTTATTTTCAAAATGATTAAATTTTGGTGCCATTATTCACCGGTCAAACCATCTCATCCCATGATGTATGTAGTCATGTTGTTATCATTAGCCAATCAGTGGCTGCCTCATTGTGACACGATACTCTCACGCAGGTTTGGCAGCTGAAATTTGAATTCAAGTTGCTTTGGAATGGCTGCCTGTGGTGGGGCTCCCAGTCTGAGTGGGACATCATCTAGGTCTAGGTTAAGTTAGGGATACTAGTTACTACTTACCTTTCCGGGTCCCAAATTAATTATGGGGTATCCATGCCCACTTAGGTTAACTGAATGCCCTTGACAATTGGTTAGGTTGTGTTATTTTCATTAGTTTTAACAAAAATATCACGACTTAACCTAACCAATTGTTAAGGGCATACAGTTGACCTAACTGGGCATTCAATTAACCTTTGTGGTATCCAATGCCATAAGCAATTATACCCGGAAAGGTAAGGTTGGGTCATTGTCAGGACCCAGAAAGGTAAGTAGTACCAGGTTACGTTACTTTACTTTTGCCATGAATATTACTGACAAAAATAGTTTTTCTGGTGTATTTTATGCCATTTCAATTGATTCTGGCCTTTTTAGTCCACAATTTCCCTCTTCTTCAAAGCCCTGGGAGGCGGGAAATCTCCGTAACAGTGCATCTGCATCAAAAATGAAGGTCAGACTCAACTGAAACAGCATAAAATACACCAGAAAAACCTATTTTCATCATTTTATCACTAGTTTGGGTGGATGTGTTCTACCAAATCTTTACCCAGAAGTGTAATAATAAATAAAATAAATAAATATATATATACAGGTATCCCTCATTTAACGATCACTCATTTTAGCGATCTATTTTTATTAACACTCGTGCTTCTGCATCACTCTGCATTAGGGTGCCACTTATTTGGGGTGTTTTTCATTTTTTGGGAATTTCTATCAGGACGGGCGCATTTCTGGTGTCATTCCGTCTAAAAACATTGTGTGTAAAATATTTTTGAAATAAAATAATAATTAGAACTGCCTCAACGAGGTCAAAGTTTATACTTTTTGTCGAAAAGTACTCATGGCATTCTGTTATCATGTCAGTTTTCGTTTCGATAGCTGTAGTTTCTGAGTTGAAAAATGATAACAGACAGACAGACGGACGGTCAGAGTCGTTGGTTTAGTCTTCCGCACTGGTGTACAGAAGACTAAAATGAGGTATTATACAGGGTGTAACACGAGTTTATCCAAATATTGATACAGGCGAAAGAACATGTTATTCTAAGTAGAAAATGGGTTGGGACGAGTTTTGCCAACACTAACAGTGTTTCATTCTCTTTTTCAGTGAGTTCTGAAATGACGTGATGGCTTCGGCAACAAGATCTAAAACAGCAGTCTATCTCCTGGGGACCGTGGACCACAGCATCACAGGAAGCATGCTGCCTACGGGAAAGCAGGCGCTTCAGTACTTTTTCCACCTTCACCTTGACGTCAAGAAGCCGATCAAGGAAGCAGCCGCTGAGACAGTGACCGCAGTCAAGGAATTCTGGGAGCGGTCCCGTATTCCTACGCAGAAAGACCAACGCGCAAGGGACAAGGTTCTCCGAATGTACGAGAAGTGGCGGGCTCTGAACAAGAACTTGAAATGGCGCACTGTGACCCAAATCAGGAACGAGGCTGAGTTCCTCTCATCCCTTGACCGCCTCTTCGACATCGCACACGAACAGGCGATGTCGATGATCACAATCGAAGAGGACAGGGAGTTCCTGATGGGACAAAGGGCCGAGGTGCGGCGCGGCCGCATCTCCTCCACACGTGACATGACGCTGCACACTGAGGAGGAGCGTGCGAGGAGACAGGAAGCGGAAAGGAGCAGCCGGCAAGATGATGAAAGGGCGAACAGAGAGAGCCGAGAAGAACTCGTCGAACTGGCATCGAGCTCCAGCTCAGGTGCAAGCAGCCCGACTCGGTCACCGACACGGCGTCGTCGCCGAGAAGAAGAGGAAGAGCTCTCTCCCGGGCCCGTCCACGTCGAATGCAGAAGCATCTACGACCCCTTTACCACCCAAGCGATTCCGCGCGTCGAAAAAGATGATCACCCCTGATCTCTCCGCAGCGATGGATCGGACGAAACTTACCGACCGAGAAGGTGTTTTTTTGCTGTCGGCGGCTGCGAGGAGCTTGGGCCACGACCCTGAGGAGCTGGTCTTGAACCGCGAATCCTCCCGCCGCGACCGAGCAAAGTTCCGTGCTATGGCAGCAGCGGAAATGAAGGCAGCCTTCCATCCTACTGTGCCGCTGACCATTCACTGGGACGGGAAAATCGTACCAGCGGCTGACGGAGGCCCTGCTGAAGATCGCCTTCCAGTTCTGGTGTCTGGGGAGAATGTCGACAAGCTTCTGGCTGTGCCCAGCCTCCCCGACGGCACCGGCCGCGCCATGGCGGAAGCCGTCCTCTCTGCCCTCGAGGATTGGGACATCAAGGGACGGATCTGTGCCCTCTCTTTTGACACCACCGCCTCAAACACAGGACTCTCAGGAGGAGCTTGCTATATCATTGAGCAGAAACTCGAGAAGACAGTGCTTCATTTGGCTTGCCGCCACCACATCCACGAACTGGTGTGCGAGAAGGCATTCACGGCGTGCCTCGGTCCCTCTACTGGTCCTGACATCCTCCTGTTCAAACGATTCGCCGCCCAGTGGGACTTCATCGATCAAACCAAAGCGAAGCCCTTCGAGGATGGAACCATGCCGCAGCACCTGAAGGACGCCCGCGACGACCTGCTGATCGAATTCAGCCGCCTCCTCGATGGTCAACATCCACGTGATGACTACAGGGAACTTCTGGAGCTCTCTGTAATTGTGCTGGGTGGTCCAAACAAGCGGGGTGCCCGGTTCGCTCGTCCCGGCGCCTTCCATCGCGCGCGCTGGATGGCAAAAGTCATCTATGCCATCAAACTGTTCCTGTTCCGGAACAGTTTCAGATGTCGTCAGGCGAAGCGGCTGGAATCCGGCGATTCACCATCTTCGCCGTGTCCATCTATGTGACGGCCTGGTACAAAGCGCCGCTCCCGGCAACGGCCCCAGCCGCGGACCTCGCGCTGCTCAAGGCCCTCGTCTATTATCCGGACTCAGCGGTGGCCAAGGCGACGGCGACAGTCTTCGCCAGGCACCTATGGTACTTGAGCGAGCGCCTCATCACCCTGGCCATCTTCGACGAGGGTATCGACTTGGCGACAAAGCGGGAGATGATTAAAGCGATGGAAGAAGAGGAAGGATCGGAGGATCCCCCGCGGCGTATCAATGTGGACCTGTCCACCGCCTCAATCGCCAACAATACATTGGCCAAGTTCACAACGACTACATCAAAGGAGTTCTTCAAGGTTCTGGACATCAGCACCGCCTTCCTGCTCAAGGATCCGGAGGAGTGGCGGACGGACCCAGCCTTCATCGCCGCATCCCGCCGAGTCCAGGCCCTTCAAGTTGTCAATGACTTCGCGGAGTGCGGGGTGGCGTTGATGCAGTCTTTCAACCTGGCCCTTACCAAGAGTGAAGACCAAAGGCAGTTCCTCTTACAAGTGGTCGAGAAGCACCGCTGTGACTTCCCAACCGCCCGCAAGTCCACCGTGACCTCTGCAAAGTAGGCAACAATGAGAGGGAGATGGGCGCCCATGATACCCCCCCCCCCCCCTTGAGGGGCTAATACTCGAGTTGAGGGGGACCTAGAGTTGAAAGTATGAAGTCCAGTTATATGTTTTAGGTCAAGATTAGTAGCTTGAACAAACTAGAAGTGATATTTTATTTGCTAGAGGCATAGAACATCATGATCTAAAATTTCTACTTTTCGAGAAAATATACAAACTTTGACCGTATTGAGGCAGTTCTAAATATTGTTTTATTTCAAAAATATTTTACACACGATATTTTTTGACAAAATGGAACCAGAAACGCGCCCGTCCCGATAAAAATTCAAACTTTCGAAAATAAGTGTCACCCTACTCTGCATCGTTGTTTGTGTAAGATTGCGCACAACTGTGATCATTGTGTTATTTGCCACCTTTGTGGAGTGCAAAGCAACATTGTGCAGACTGTTTGGTGCTAATTTGGACTGTGTTAAATGACTGTGAACATTGAAAATGATGAGTAAGCATGTGGCTGCTTTCCCTGCATCATCAAGTAAGGCTAAGCTCTCTCATAAGTCCTTGACTTTGGAGGTTAAGCTGAACATTATTGAGCGCCACAAGAGTGGTGAAGGGGGTGAACTCCATCGTGAGAGCACTTGGCCTAGCCGTGTCAACCATCTTGACCATCATCAAAAAGGCTCCTGAGTTGAAGGTCTCAGTGGAAAATGTGACTTCTAACATCACCACAAGGATAACTAGTGATTTTGAACTCATATTATCGTGTTATTTTGTGCAAACATCATATATTATAGGTCAAATAAGTACTTGTGAGTCATATGTCAGACCATCAAGAATGTATCTACATTGAACCCATGTTATAATGATCTTGTTTAACAATCATTCACTTAATGATCGTGTTTTTAAGAACGTAACCCAATCATTAAATGAGGGATAGCTGTATATACAATTATTAATGTTATTACTATAGTTTCTAACTGCGGATTGTAGTGGGTTACTAAGGGGATGGTTGGCAACAACCATCCTCTTTACAAAACTCAGTTTGAAATTTTAACAAGAACTAACACCTTACAGAACTCTGAATTTTAGAATCTTTGTACATCTATAGAAACAAACCCTCCATTAACAACAATAGTTCATCTTACAAATTACAACTTTTCTAACTAACCAACCAACCTACTTTCATAGATATATTATATCCTCCAATGTAACTTACATTCATACAGTTTTCTCTCAGTATCTGCCGAATATGGAGGTTGATGTAATTATTGTGTATTTATCAGTTGAGGTAATTTTAATTTAATTTAATTTTAATGATTTTACTTCCTTTTTGTATTGATATAATTTTAATTATTTATTCTTATTTTGTTTTAAGGTTCATAATTCACTGATGATGACAAAAGATTTGTTGAAACATCTGAAGTACAAAAATAAACGAAAATGTTTGCTGTTGTGTCGGCCCTGCTTTTATATATATATATATATATATATATATATATTACAGCTATGATTTTTAGAATTTATATATTTTGTTTCAGTTTTTAAGGTCACTTTCAACTGAAGAAGATAGCAGTGTGTTGTCAAAATGTATCGTGTTTTCATTTAACAAAGTATGGCTTTTGTTCTATTTTGAATCAACAGTCAACACAGCAGTTTGTTTTTCTGAATTTTTATTACAATCCATTTACAGGCCTAGACAGTAGACATTCTTCTTGTTTTTGCACATCTTTTTTTCAGATATCAGTTTTAGTTAATTAATATCTATTTAATAATGCCTAAAGTTAGACCTGCACATACTGGTGACAGACTTAAAGCTGCTGAATGGGATGAAGTAGAAATGTTGAGTGACCAACCAAATAAAAATTTGGTGCAAATATTGCAGATGTGTATTTTTTTTAAAAACTAGGAGTGAAACATCACTTACATCAATGCAATAAGAAATGGGTACATGCTTGTGATGATGAAGCAGATGAGCTTACAAATACAGCTACATCAGCAACTCCTCCTCCTACACATAGACATGGCAGTTTTGAGAGTAGACCCTCTTCAAGCAAATTATATGAAAGCCTGGTTCATGATGATACTACAATTCACAGTAGCGAGACCTCATTCACTTCAACCACTTCTGAATCTTCCATACCATTTTTTCATTCTACTCCAGCCAAGAAAACACGAGGTCAGATAATGCCATATGTGGTTAGAACAACTGTAGATAAAAAAAAACAACTAGATTTGCAAATGGACAGATTTTTCTTTTTGGGTAAATCCAGGTTAAATAGACAGATAAACAACATGGTCAATTGGTCATGCCTTCAATTTGCATAAAACTTGGTCTGGGGTCATTTTTTATTGAAAAAAAAAAATTCCCAAATTTTTTTGAAAATCAGTCAAATAGGTCAAAATTTAGGGTCAGGTCAAATTTTGGCCAAATCATGACCTAAGAATTGTTTAAATCCCTATATCTCAGCTTCTAATTGTCGTAGCTTAATAAACTTTATATGGATGGAAGTGGAATGAACTCTAGTTTCCAAAAATGGTATTTTCATTTGGATAATTTAATAAAAAAACTTAATTTTGAAAAAACAAAAAAATTTCAGGATTTGACATTGAAGGGATCAATTTTTTAAAAAATTTTATTAAGAAAAAATGTTGCCTGAGCAAAGATCTATCATAATCAGCAATAAAAAGTTAGCTTATAGGCCATTATATAGCTTAAAACTTAATTTTATTAATGTTGGCTTTCTTCATTTTTTGTTTTTATTTTTCTATTTTCAGATTTTAATAACTATATATTGAAAGATACAGGTGTACCTAAATATCTACCCAAATAACTTAAAAAAATGCCAAAAAATAATTAATTATATTGTTGTGATCCTTTAAAAAACAAAAAAAGAATTTTCAATAATATTGAAAAAGTTACGGAACTTATGGCTTCTGTAAGTTATGGAGTTCTTCAAAAGGATCAGCTATTAATTAATAAACCAAGTCTCAGTTAGACAACATACATACATTACATATATAATTTAATAATATTTGTATCTCAATTGTAATTTTATGTAATTCTTTACAGCTGTTGCTGGCCTGTCCCAAAAGGGTCGTTGGGATGATGATTTAAAAAGGCAAAAAGTTTATTATACATTAAAAACATGTAGCTGCTGTTATTTATATGTGCAATACATAATGAAACAATAGATTTTTTTGAGAAAAAAATAAAATTTAATACTTAATTTACTAACTTAACTTAGATTTTTACTCATCTTTTTTTTTTTTTTATAATTTTAGGTATGAAAATGTCATGCAAGAGCTTAAAGACAAATTTATTTCTACAACTGATCATAAGATTAAATTACAAATTATATCTTTATATCCATTTTCAATTGAAAAAACAGCAGAATTCTTTGAAACTTCTACGTATATGGCAGAGGTGGGGAGTCGGAGTCGGGGCTTTTTTGAAGAGTCGGGAGTCGGTAAAAATGACCGACTCCCGACTCTGATTCAATTTCTATATGCCAACAATTTACCAGAATACTACTCTGCCCTAAATAAATATCTTCCTGAACTAATTCTAGATTCACATTTCCACATTTGATTTATTGTTCTGGTAAATCTTAGCAAATGAATTTCATATTTCTATTTTAGGATACTAGGTACCATATAAAAATTAGCAATATATTAATTATTAATTTAATTAGCCCCTATTAGTAATGAGTCGTGGGCCTAGTAGAAAATCAGCAGTCTTTCAATATTTTAAGCTAAATGAGGATGAAAGTATTTTTATTTGTCAAGTAGAAAAGGATGGTAAAGAGTGTAATGCAAAAATTAGTGCTTACACTGGGAAACATGCTAATGCTCCAACTAGAGCCTCAAACTTGAAACGCCATCTACGAAACAAACATCCCAATATTTATAAGGTTGTAGATCAGCATGATAAGGAAAGAGTCGGGAGTCAGAGTCAGTTTTTAAAAATACCGACTCGGGAGTCGGTTGTTTTTGGCAGACTCCCCATCCCTGGTATATGGTAAGAAAAAGTCAGAGTTTGCATGTTCCAAATATGTCGAAAGGAAAGGTGAAAGTGAAGAGGATTGTAAGAAAATTTTATGAGAGCAATGATTATAGCTGAATGTGTCTGGGAATGAAGGATTACAAATTTACTATTAATGAAAATGGAGAAAAAGTGAAGATGCAGAAGAGATTGATGCTATGTAATTTATGTGAATTATTCAGAGAATATATAAAAAATGAAGCTAATCCAAAAATCAGATTTAGCTCTTTTGCAAACTTAAGACCTTCTTGGTGTGTACTCGCAGGTCAGAGTGGTACACACACTGTGTGTGTATGTACATTAGGGCGGCTTGTTTTTACACTTTTTTCGATATTTGATTGGGGGTAGTGCGGAAAAGTTGCGATTTGGAGAGAAAATAAAGTGTGTAAAATTTTTTTGATCTACGTCAATACCTTCCGGTGGCAGCAAGTCCTTAAAAATCAAAAAATAGGTCTAAAAACACATAAAAATACGATATTTGAAAAAAATATTCATAATTATATTTGTGAGTATTTTTGAACGGGGTAGATTGGAAAATGATTTTAAAGACTTACAAAATAAACAATAAAAATTTCAGCACAATCTGTTAATAACTTCCGGTGGCGTCTTAGCCGTTAAAATATCCAAAATATTGATTTAAAGCAAGTTTTAACAAGATGTTATACAAATGTTAATTCCGGTATATTTCTGTGCAAACAACCCTGAGAACACTATTATAGGCTTGAATAAATTAATAGCAGTCATGAACAATGAACATTATAAAATGCACACTGCACACTGCTACATCCCCTGTTCCCTACCCTATATAAGTTGGGGAAGGAAGCGACGTTGTCAGTTGTTGTGTGTTATGTGTGGCGAGAGGTTGTGTTATAACTTGTTCATCAACCGTGGTATATCACCATTTACCCGCAGTTAGTTGGTAAATATCGTAAATAGATTTATAATGTCTGAAAAGAAACCTTCAAAAGTAACCAGAACGTTAGCAAAATGCCATAGCATCAGTCAACCAGCAGATTTTGTTAATAATGTTCTACCTACTTATGGAGATGTGTTAAGAGCTTATCTCTGGCACCGGAACAACAGAAAAACGACAGGCCAAGATCCTCCATTCCAGATTATTGCCAATGACATCATTTCCAAACTTCAAGAGATATGGCTCACAGCTTCAATCCCAACTTTATCAAGGAAAAGAATACATGATATGCTCAAAAACTATCATAATAAGTACAAGACCTTACTTAAAACAGGTAAACTAAAAAGGAATTCTGAAAGTTACAAAAGTCAATTGAAGTCATTTCAGGAACATTCGGAACAACTATTTGATATTGCTTCTTGTAAATGTGGTAATTGGAATTCTTGTTTTTGCTGTAAAGAAAAAAAAGTGCCCCCAAATGCTATGGCATTTTGCTAACGTTCTGGTTACTTTTGAAGGTTTCTTTTCAGACATTATAAATCTATTTACGATATTTACCAACTAACTGCGGGTAAATGGTGATATACGACGGTTGATGAACAAGTTATAACAACCTCTCGCCACATGTGACACACAGCAACTGACATCGTCGCTTCCTTCCCCAGCTTATATAGGATAGGGAACGGGGGATCAGCGTACAATGTACGCTGATCTTCTAAAAATGTTCTTTCATTTGGGGGCACTTTTTTTTCTTTACAGCAAAAACAAGAATTCCAATTACCACATTTACAAGAAGCAATATCAAATAGTTGTTCCGAATGTTCCTGAAATGACTTCAATTGACTTTTGTAACTTTCAGAATTCCTTTTTAGTTTACCTGTTTTAAGTAAGGTCTTGTACTTATTATGATAGTTTTTGAGCATATCATGTATTCTTTTCCTTGATAAAGTTGGGATTGAAGCTGTGAGCCATATCTCTTGAAGTTTGGAAATGATGTCATTGGCAATAATCTGGAATGGAGGATCTTGGCCTGTCGTTTTTCTGTTGTTCCGGTGCCAGAGATAAGCTCTTAGCACATCTCCATAAGTAGGTAGAACATTATTAACAAAATCTGCTGGTTGACCGATGCTATGGCATTTTGCTAACATTCTGGTTACTTTTGAAGGTTTCTTTTCAGACATTATAAATCTATTTACGATATTTACCAACTAACTGCGGGTAAATGGTGATATACCACGGTCGATGAACAAGTTATAACACAACCTCTCGCCACACGTGACACACAACAACTGACAACGTCGCTTCCTTTCCCAGCTTATATAGGGTAGGGAATGGGGGATGTAGCAGTGTGCAGTGTGCATTTTATATAATGTTCATTGTTCAATGACTGCTATTAATTTATTCAAGCCTATAATAGTGTTCTCAGGTTGTTTGCACAGAAATATACCGGAATTAACATTTGTATAACATCTTGTTAAAACTTGCTTTAAATCAATATTTTGGATATTTTAATGGCTAAGACGCCACCAGAAGTTATTAACAGATTGTGCTGAAATTTGTATTATTTATTTTGTAAGTCTTTAAAACCATTTTCCAATCTACCCCGTTCAAAAATACTCACAAATATAATTATGAATATTTTTTTTAAATATCGTATTTTTGTGTGTTTTTAGACCTATTTTTCGATTTTTAAGGACTAGCTGCCACCGGAAGGTATTGACGTAGATCAAAAAAATTTTACACACTTTATTTTCTCTCCAAATCACAACTTTTCCGCACTACCCACAATCAAATATCGAAAAAAGTGTAAAAATGAGCCACCCTAATGTACATACCATCAAAACCCAAAGCTGCAGATAGCAGCTTTGGGGATTAAAGATTTAGACTACAAAAGGCTGATGGCCTTATCAGTCTGTAACATAGATGAAGATTGTATGATGCACAAATGTAAAAAATGCCCCTGTGCGGGAGGTGTTAAACGATATTTAGAAACTTTAGATTTTATGTTTAATGTGGAAGAAATAACTTATAAACAGTGGGAGTGTGTGGACAGCTGCATGATTAAAGACAAAGTTGAATCTCCACAAGATTTTGTGGAATCATTGAGTAAAAATATTACAAAACTAACTAGGCATCATTTCACAAACAAAAGCCAATCCAATTACTTTAAAGAGCTAAAAGAAAATATGAAAGAAAATGAAGGTGTTCTTGTAGGGGACTTCGCAGAAAACTTTTCTTTTATTGTTCAGGATGCGGCACAATGGTTTCACTGGGAAACTTCCCAGTGTACCATGCATCCTTTCGTATATTATTATAAACTTGGTGAAAAAATTTGTTACCAAAGTTATTGTTTTATTTCTGATTGTCGTAAGCACAGTACAATGCTAGTATATTCCTTTCTAAAAAAACTTATACCTAGTATTCATGAGCAGCATCCAACTTTATCAAAAATTCACTACTTTACTGATGGCTGTGCATCCCAGTATAAAAATAAATTAAACTTTTTGAATTTATGCCACCACAAAGCCAATTTTGGAATAGACAGTGTGGAATTTTTTTGCTACGTCACACAGAAAGAGCATGTGCGACGGAATAGGTGGCACTGTGAAAAGATCAGTAGCAAAAGCCAGTTTACAACAACCAATTGATAATCAAATTTTAACTCCCAAAGACTTTTTTGAATTTTGCTCAACTAATTTAGATTCCACAATAATTTTTGTTTATGTATCCAAAAATGAAGTTACAGAAATAGAAAACCCTACAAGAGCTTCTCAATTTACCGATTATCCCAATTAAAGGTACCCAAAAACCACATAGATTTATCCCTTTGTCAGCAAACACTTTAAAAGTATATTCGTTATCTAATAGTCTTCAGTCAGAAGAAATAAGAAAAATTGTTAGTGAAGAAGTAGATCATGATGGAGAAGTCAGTGATATCGAAGGAGAGTTAAGCAATAAAGAAATAGAAGTACATTCTTTTGTCGGTTGTGTGTATGAAAAAGAATTGTAGTTAGGACTGGTGGAGTCGTATGATGCAGAATATCACGATTATTTGATTAAATTTCTTTATCCTTCAGGAATAGCGCCCTCGTACATTTTTCCTGCAGATGATGATATTTGCCCTGTTCCCCCCCCCTGAGAACATATTTGGAACAGTTGAGTCAAGTTTAAGAGGCAGAACAAGGATACAGTATGTCTTTCCAGCTCAAGATTTAGAAAATTTCTCAAGAAAACTTAAAACAAATTAGCATATATGTATGAAGTTAGCACTTAGCATGTATGTAGAAGGTAGAGAGTAGATACGTATTTAAATTACAATTAATAATTACAAATGCTAAGTATAGCCTTATTATATTGTTATCCTACTATTTAATATGTTTAGTTTCATTAAATAAATTTTTGATGATGAAATTCTGAGAAAATGAAGAAAGCCAGCATTAATAAAATTAAGTTTTAAGCTATATAATGGCCTGTAAGCTAACTTCTTATTGCTGATTATGGTAGATCTTTGCTCAGGCAACATTTTTTCTTCAATAAATTTTTTTTTTAAATTGATCCCTTCAAGGTCAAATCCTGAAATTTTTTTTTTTTTTTGAAAATTAAGTGTTTTTTTTAAATTAAATTATCCCAATGAAAGTACCATTTTTGGAAGCTAGAGCTAATTCCGCTTCCATCCATATAAAGTTTATTAAGCTAAGACAATTAGAAGCCGAGATATAAGGATTTAAAAAATTCTTAGGTCATGATTTGGCCAAAATTTGACCTATTTGACCAATTTCCAACAAAATTTCAGAATGTTTTTTTCACTAAAAAACACCCTCAGAGTTTCATGAATATTGAAGATGTATGTGTTATATCAGCACTTCTACCTGTCTATTTATCCTGGATTTACCCTTAAATCAGCAAATATTCCATTTGTAGTTATAGAAAATAAAGAATTTATTAAATGGGTCCAAAATTTAAGACCAGGCTACTGTCCTCCAAGCAAAAAAATTATCTGAAGACTTGCTAATCAAAGTGAATAATGAAGTACTGGATTCAATGAAAAAAGACTTCGTCAATTCCACTGTAACTTTAATTCAAGATGGTTGGAGCAATGTATCAAATGATCCAATAATTGCCCATAGTGTTCACAATGGGTGCAAATCATTTTTAATATCTGCTGTAGATGTTGGAAGTGCAAAAAAAACATCTGAATATTGTGCTGGTTTAGCACTAGATGCAATAAGAACAACGAAAGAAAGATATGGGAAAGCTGTAAGTAGGCTATTAATAGTTTAAACCAAATGGTAATAGTAAATTGATAACCTAAGTATTGGTATTTAGTTTACATAGTTCTAATTCATCACAGGACAGTTTGCCTAATTAATAATAATAATAGAATACCATACACTTAGACTTAGTTTATCAAGCTATGACAATTAGAAGCCGAGATATAGGGATTTAAAAAATTCTTAGGTCACAATTTGGCCAAAATTTGACCCGACCCTAAATTTTTACCTATTTGACCGATTTCCAAAAAAATTTGGGAATGTTTATGAGAAGTAAATTGATGTGGGTTTTTAGGTTGGGTTTTTTGGTACCAACCCTGATTGCATGTGAAGGAGATTACTTTGAAGAGTAGTTTCGTGTAGAGGTTCATTCCATGACAAATCATGCAAAAAAAAAAAAGAAAAAGTGCACCATACCCTCATAGATTTTACTTAAATTTGGTTTATATAATGGTCTATGCTAGTAAGAACCAAATTTCAAATATCAGCTCAATCTGAGTTATAGTTCAAAAGTTATGCTCCCCCTTTTTTGAGGGGGGGGGAGCAAAAACTACAAATTTTCAAACCACCATATGTAGTAATGTCTAATTAAAAATTATAATGTTTTGGTTATAAGAAATTAATAAAGATAAGAATAATTAATAAATGTAAAATTAAGATAAATATTGGTTTGTTTGTTTAATTTATAATAAAATACTGGTTGGCAACCAGGAGTGGGACCAAGCAGAGGCGTGGTAGACATGCCCTTTAGTCACTGGGCAGTGTCACATTTACAAAGGTGTCCTTTTTCGTGTTAGATTGTAATTGTGAATTTAGATTCTTTTGTCTCTCTCTTGTCTTAAGTATTATAATTAAATCCACCCTCACATTACCCTGTTTAAGTCATTTTGGCATAAATAATAAACTCAGTAAAAATGTTAAATAAGTGTATGATTGATCCCGGTCTCCTTGCATAACAGTTTTCCACCCTGACCACACTATCATGCATTTATATACGGTACAGCAGAAGCGAGTGAAAAGCGTGTAGAGAGAATGAATAATGATAGAAGTAAAGGAAAGTAAATAAATATACAAATAAAGGAAGGGGAATCACTACATTCTGGTGGCAGCAACCTTATTAAATTGTTATCAATTTAATAATACCAACCCACACACTCTTTGCATTTTTTTTCATGTCATGAATAGAAATTGAAAATTTGCGTGTGTTCTTTCAATTAATCAATCGTTTTTGCACATTCTCTGTATGAAGAAAATTAGTAGATATTCTGTTTCACTATCTGTTTTAGAGTACTTATAAAATTAAGCAAATTCTGATTCCCTTTTCTTCTGAATTCAATGATTCAAGATGGCACCCATTATTTTACAAATTCTTCTCATAGGAGCATCTCTTCGAAATTTCTGTGGGCAAAAAAATTTTTTTTTTCTTTCCTCATCTCGATGGAGATGGAGTCTAGATTTTAAAAACTGCTCTGACTCAAGATTTCTCTTAGTCATCTGGTCAAGACTGTTGTAATGTGGAGTAAAAAATTAGAGTAAAAATTTGAGTCATTCATTTCTTCTTCGCGCTGTTTCTTTCATTTTCATTCAGTCTGAGACACATTTCAAAATTGAAAAATGCAGCCCAGTGACTCATTTATTTTCATATCTTCTCATTCAACTTTTACGTCTGTCTTACAGCCTACCTTCTTGTGTTTACAGTTTTTTTTTTTTGGTGTTTCATTTTCTGAATTAGTAATAATTATGATGAAAATAATAATGATAATTAGTAAATAAATTTTTACACTTAATTTATACGAATTACATTATTTTAGTGTTTAAATACATTGTCACACACATTTTGATACAGTAAGATTTTTAAAAGGTTGTGCGTAAATTTGGAGTGCATTTCTAGGTAATGATATATATATACAGTATATATATAGTAGAGCATTATAAGAGATTCAATGAGTAACAATTTCTCAGAACTTATTAGGTAGTTCTGAGATTATTCTTTGACTGGATGTATATAATGGTAGGCTTTATTGTTTAATTACAGGCTTTTAGGGCAAGGCCAAAAGTTGGGGGTACAATTTTAAGTACCACTTTGCTTTATAGGTTAAGTTAATTTTAAAGTGAATGTCAAAAAATAATCTTACAGATACTAATTCATACTGGGTCAATTCGGACTGTTTAAGTTTATTATACTTGCCGTATACATATAAATTGTGTGAGACTTCAAAATAAGCAAAATTTGTTAATTGAAATAGAGAAATTGTTTCCGTTAAATTTTTGATAAATTAATTTGTTTTGTCAACTTTTTTATATACTCGTTAATTTTATACTTATATATTAACTTATACTTATATATTAATTATATATATATATTTATATAGATTTATATACTCATTAATTTTTGTAGGTGGGCTATTTTTGTTGTCTATCTTTTTTCTTTTTCAAGACAATTCCGCATGAGAAGTTGTATGTTTAGGCTGTTTAAATTTTTTTTTATTCTGAAATTAAATTTTATTGTGTTAGGGTGTGTGTTTTTTTGGTTTAACGTCTTATTTTGGGTATTAAAAATGAAAAATGTTTTTTCATTCACACGTTTGCATAGAAAATGTTACAAAAATTGTTTCCCGATGTACTGCTGTTAAATTTAGTTTGGTTAGGAATATTTTTATAGAGGCTCGCTTCCAACACAAAGCAAACACTCTTCATTATACAACGATTTGTTTTAATTTTTGTTTTGTTTACATAGTAGGTTGCATGTATTTTTGGGTTCATAATATCTGTTCTTATTTAGAATAATGATGTAAATTTGTAGTTTCACTTGCAAATGATAAATTATAGGATTTTTGTGATTTACAAACCATACTGGGTTTTGTGTTGGAGAGAGTTGTCTCAGATGTAATTTGTGAATTGCAAGTTTGCTTCCTATGAAATTTAGCTTTTCAAGCTGGAATTAATGTAGTAAATTCATTTTTGGTATTAATATTTAAATTTTTTTATTTAATATCTGTTTTGAAAAAATATTATTGTTTAAAACTTCAGTTGGGTTTACTAATACAGTTAAAACATGGGCTAGTGTGTTCACCCAGAGATGGAGCCTTTTAGATGGCTGGTAGCATTTTTATGGCTGCTATGTGTGCTTCCCCCAAAGTGTAAGGGTTTGTGATTTTCAGAGAATTGATTACATGAAGTTTCTGGGGCTCATTTTTGTCTTTTGTATTTGAATGTATCAATGTGATTTATGAAGGTAGTTTGAATAATAATATTTGTTAAATTATAATAACATTTGCTATGTATGGGGTGCTTTTATATTTATACTGTACAATTTTGTTTCGTGCATTTTATGACTTTTTTTTATCTTCTCCAATGTAACTGCTATAAGTGACCTTATTGGTAGCTAGGCCTTGTGGAGAGTGAACCCTTTTTCCCATTTCAGTTGTCAGCCCTTTCCCCCTGGCCTTGATTATATTTATTTATGTATTAAATTTATTTAATTTTTTGTTGAAATACTTGTATAGATAGGATTTTCATGGTTCTTTCTTTCCAGAGGAATAAAGTTAAAGTTAAAGATAAGGATAAAGATAAGGATAAAGTTAAAGATAAAGATAATTATTTGTAAAACCTGTTAGCAAGGAATGAGGAATAAAATTTTTGTTTATTAATATTGTAAAAAACAAAAGAATAAGAATTAAGTCATCACTTGTTAAAACCTGTAAGTGAAAGGCATTAAGTACATATTTGTTACAACATTTTAGCAAAGCCTTGGTTTATTTTCTTATAAGACCTATCCATGAATATTGTCTATAAAAACTTAACATTTGAATAAAAATAACATGAAAGGTGACCCTTGTCAGAGAGAAGCTTGTGATATTCAAAAGTGTAGAAGTTAATAAATTCCAAGAATTGGCATGTGTGTCAAAACTCAAGTTTTGAGAAGTGATGTGAGAAGTGGGAGAAAATAAATAGTAGAATATTTAACAAAGGGAATAAAAATATTTAAAGGAAGAAACTAAATTCCAGCTAGATCTGTCTGAGAAACTGAAGACCATTATTAAACCAAAAGAACTATAAATTTTATTGAGAAAAGGATGCCAAAAATAATGAAGCACTAACAGAAGGAAGCTACTCTCGTAAGAACTGTAAAACAAGTGAGAAACTGTTGGTGGTACAAGCCAGCAGTCGTGGAATCGGAGGTCTGGGTGGCAAGCCTGGATCCAACAACCCTTCAAGGTGAGCAGCCTGGTTTTGTGGAGGCCTTCAAAAAAATAAAAATTTCTATATTTTGTCTGGTGTGGCCATTAGGTTGACCAAATCCCACCAGTGTGATTAAATTTTTACGAAATTTAGATTTTTTTTCCATGAATTTGGCCAGAGCAAATTTGTAGTTATTGTTTCAAAGTGAACTGTTGAGAAAATTTGGTAAATTAAATATGAAATGATAATCAGTAGCGGTATAAATGTTTCGAATAACTTTTTTTTTCAAAATTTCAAGAGGCTCGATTTGGAGGCAGCTAAATTGGATCCAAATTCCATTCATTGAGTTTAGCTGACCCGAGAGGTGATCAATCACTAGAGGGAGAGAAGAGATGAGAAGAGAAACCAAAATGCTCAGGGACTTGGCGCAGGACAGTTTCAGAAGAGAAGAGAGAAGGGACAAGAAAAACTAAATGTGCACAGACTTGGCACAGGACAGTTTTGGTCTACTGGTATTTTTCAGGCAGTAGCTGGTCACGCTGCTCGATGCTTCACTAAATGTGTGTTTTAGCACTCGGTAGGCAAGCCACGAGAGCTTGAACGAGTGTCTAAGGCTTTACTGTCCATACAGACATACAGTAGGTTTGTTGCAAAACTGCCTATGGCGGTGATCGTTTGATTATTGCCAGTAGAGTCTTTCAGCTGGACATAGGAAGAGCAGCATTCACTGACAAAAGTTGAGATGAGACAGGTGAGTTGATTCATTGACTTCTAGAATTGCAAATTCCATCCAATTCCGGTGCGTGGTTCCCCTTTTCAGTATATCTCCCCACCTGATCCTTTTAGAATTGGACGTCTCTCTTGTTTTTATCTTTTTTTCAATTTGGAGAGAGAGTGGAACCAACCTAAAGCATGCTGACCTGTTGCATGGTGATGCAATCCCTTGCATTCTAGCGAAGTGAGCAGGAGCTGCGATTGAAAATTGAAGAAGTCCATTGTCAGCATGCGGATTATGATCTAAACATCATCTAACTATTAATGTACTGATTATTATGTAATGAAATTATAAGTGAAAAGGTGCGATTATTGCCCATATTTGTTGTGTTTTTCGTGAAATAGTATGTGCGCTGTGGTCAGTATTTTATATAAATGTTTTCTTATTTTTTCTAGGTTGCCCTGATAATAACTGTATAACTATGTAACTGTATAAATAATTGTTTCAAATGTAAAGTGATCTTTGATGAGGAATTGCTGGAATAGATTGTGAACTTGAAATTTGTGTAACTATTGTTAAGAAAATTGTCCGTTATTTTTTGGCATGTTATAGATTTGATTATTAGTGTGAAATGCTATGAAATTATAGTTTGTTTTCAATTTTTATAAAATGATACAAAATATCTGATGTGTGGAATTTGTCATTCTAATGATTTCTTGTCTATCTCAACTTGAATTTTGTTGTGGAAAAAAAAAAATGCAAAATAAATAACTTTGTTGAATAAATAAATAAATTTGTTATGTTTTCCTAGTGTAAAACTTATTTTCAAGGGGGTGATGCGAGTGTAGTAATGTCTAATTAAAAATTAGAATGTTTTGGTTATAAGAAATTAATAATGATGATAAGAATAATAAATGTAAAATTAAGATAAATATTGATTTGTTTATTTAAATTATAGTAAAATACTGGTTGGCAACCAGGAGTGGGACCAAGCAGAGGCTTGGTAGACACACCCTTTAGTCACTGGGCAGCGTCGCGTTTATGAAGGTGTCCTTTTTCGTGTTAGACTGTAATTGTGAATTTAGATTTTTCTCTCTCTCTCATCTTAAGTATTATAATTAAATCCCCCCCTTTCATTACCCCATTTAACTAAGTCATTTCGGCATAAATAATAGTCAGTAAAAATGTTAAATAAGTGTATGATTGATCCCAGTCTCCCTTGCATAATGGTTTTCCACCCCGACCACACTACCATGCATTTATATACAGTACAGTGAAAGCAAGTGAAAAGTGTGTAGAGAATGAATAATGATAAAAGTAAAGGAAAGTAAATAAATATACAAATGAAGGAAGGGGAATCACTACACATAACTCAATCCCTAATTGACATAGAACACTGATTTAAAGTATGTATAAAGGGTAATTGCACACACAACAAATTAGCATAAGTAGAAAAAATGGCTAAAATTAACAGAAAAAAGTTACGACACTTTATTCCATTTGAAGAGGTCCTGCCCCCCCTAAATTACAGATTTTTTAAAATTTTCATATATATACAAAAAATGAGTTTCAACCTTATTCTATCAATATATGAGGGGTCCCGCGTCTTAAGGTACTTAAGTGCCAAAATTAAAATTCGCCAGAAATCACCTCCAAAGTTCAGCAATATTCTCGCAATAGTATCTCTGTTATTAATTGAGCTAGAACGTTCATTTTTGGCTAAATTAGAGTTCTAAGTATGCTAATGAAGATGCTGACGAGTTTTTGGAATAGATTTTCATATTTTATATTTATATTTTTTAAATTTTTTGATTTTCTTATGCCGAACTTTGGGTCAACTTTTGGCTGGCAATAGAGGTGAAAAAAGTAGTTTGCTTCATAAGGTTTTCAACCATACTTCTAGTGTCATAAGGTCATTATAACCCAAACCACGCGATAGAGGAAGGGTGAAAATAGTGATATCCATAAAAAACACATTTTCGCCTGTGGTGGCGCTTAGGTATCTTAAGACACGCGACCCCTCATATGAAAAGAAATATATATGTATTTGCATATAAAATAGTATTTACAGATTTGAAAATGACTACTTTCACTTAAGCGACAATAACTCTAACAAACTGTTCAACATTCTCATTGACTTCTGGTATATAGATTGGTGTACTTGTTAAAAATGTAAATACATGTGTTAAACGAGTATTCTAAGAACTACACATAAAACACTAGTACCTACCATAAAATATCTTCCCCCATTCGATTGTTAGGCAAATTGGTTGAACAAAAAATCCCATGTGGACATTAAAAAAGTGGCAATCCTACCCAGGATAACTATTGCCTAACTAGAGAGATCTTTGTTTTCTGTGATGTGCAAAGCATTCACTGTGTTCTCATTTAATGTACATATTTTTTTCATTTTAAACAGATTTATGTACATATACGCATAGTGTTTTAAATAAGTAAAGGTGTTTGATGAAAATGTCTACACATAAAAGCTATAACAAGCGCTGTTGCAACCCTTTTGAACTGCACAAAAAGCCTATTCAGCAAAACTTGAGGCCACTTCCAAAGCGTGTTGTTGAAAATAGTGACCCTAAATATAATTTCAGTGATGAATCAGAAGTTTGTATAAATTGTCTGAAATTAATTAATAAACATGCAAAACCTGAAGAATTATTCAGACTGCCAGAAGCAATAACTAGTAGTACTGAAAGTATGACTACTTCACCTGACATATCCCCAGAAAAAATTCCAAGAAAATGTACTGAAACGGATAAAGATATTCAACGAGAAGATCTTAATGCAACTTTGGAGCAACTTCATGTTACCCCAATGAAATTACGTAAGTAACTAGCTATTAATGTGTGTACAGATAATGCATTTTTATACTGTCAGCTGAAATTTAATTCAGATATAGTTATCTTATACCTAATACATATATATGAAATTATCTAAAAAATATACTTCAGTTCAGAAATTCAGATTGTTGCCACTAGGTATGTCATACTTATATTTATTAATTAATTGTATTTCAAATATTTTTCAGATGCCCTGAGCAGTGGAAGCAGATCAAAGGCAGTTTCACAAAAACACAAAAAAGCTTCAACCTCCCTCAAGAGGAAGTTGGAAACTGCATTTGCCACTGAAGTTCAAGATGTTGGTGAGCCACTGAGTAAACAGCATCTCAAAGAAGCAGATTTGGAGAGGTAAGAAACTAAAAGTAATTAATGAGATGACTTTGAACTATTAATGTATGTATGTAAGTACCTGTATATAGGTACAGTATTATAGGTTGTCATGTTTGGATATATATGTAGACATTAGCTATATTTCCTAAAATGTGACATCATCCCATATACTAAATATACTGGTATATGTTCAAATTTATGAAGTACAGTACTTTCTTAATTTCAGTGGTGGGCACAGCTAACCGAAAAGTTAGCTTCGATAATCGCTGAACTGCTAACTCAAAACTTAACTTTGATAATGCTAAACCGATAAACTACTAAAAAATTTAGCGGAAGCTAACAATTACCGCTAACTGCTAACTTTTATTATATGAATTTAGTTTTGGTTTGGTTTTTTGGCTCTAAAACCCATAGAGAGAGCTGAAATTTTAATATGTTGCAGCTTAGACATAGAGCTTTCCAAAAAGGTATAGCATGCCAAGATCAGATGATGATCAAGGTGTACATAAATAATTAAATGAACAAATGAAATTAAACATTAGTTTACATTCAACATACAGTTTATTTACAGTACAAAAAGTATTAAACGAATCAAAAATATTAAGAAATAAAATATACATAAAAAATAACTTTAATAATCTAATAATGCATTCACTCTGGCTTGGCCTCCTGTTCCTTCTCCATCGTCTCGACGTGATGCTGGTTGCCCTTCATGAACATCAGCCTCTCAAAGTTGGCATCTGACAGGGTGGCTCTCTTGGCGCGCAAGATGTCCTTGCCTATGGAGAACAGGCGCTCAACTGCAGCACTGGATGGGATGGCTGTGTTGTACTTGATGAACAGGTCGATCAACACTTGCTCACCCAAGGCGGCAATGTCAGTCAGGACCTCCTTCGAGCCAGCCTCCAGCCAGGTCTTCACCAAGATCTGCCTTGGACTTCAGTGACCTGTGGCTCCTGCTCACCTGGGGCTGAGTGATTCTGCTGAAGAAGTCATCTTCCTCATCCTCACTGCTGGTGGTGCAGCTGGTGCTGCTGCCCTCCTCAATGGTCTCCCTCAGGGCTGTCTCCACGCCATATGCTTATGATAACGTACGCTGTCGCTGACACTGTAAGACTGTAACGTCGTAAGTGAACTGAACTGCAGAATTACACAACGCTGCTCAGCTGCTGCTGCATCGACCAATCACGTCTTGTGTTTACATGTAGTCAGCCAATAGCGTGCCAGACTGACTGTTGCAGACACACTCAGAACAGACTGGAACAAACATGTATGATTTTAGCGTTAGTGGACTTAAAGTTAGCGGAACTAAATTTAGCGGAAGCTAATTGGTCCGCTAATGGTTCTCAAAGTTAGCGGAAACGCTAATCCACTAACGGAAATGTTAGCTTCGCTAATTAACAGTTAGCGGATTAGTGGAAACGTGCCCACCACTGCTTAATTCTTGAATAATATAAATCATGTACTTACATCCTTAATATTGTACAGTAATTTGGGGTTATGTTTTTTTTAATAGGTATGAAAACCTCATGAGTGATCTTGTACAAGACTTCAAATCTCACCATTTCCTATTTCTAGGACAATGGATTTGTTTGGTGCAACCAGATACATGGTTGACAAAGCCAGACATTTGAAACATACATTTGGTATTATGCCACAGATTCCTATCTACAGTAAAGGAAGAAAACTAACTGAAGATATAATCTCTGAAACAAAGGAATTCTATGAAGATTATGAAGTCAGTCATTTGTGTGCAGGGAAATCTGATTGTGTTAGCATAAAAAATAAAGATGGTGAAAAAGAGTACAAGCAAAAACATCTATTACTAGGAAATTTAAAGGAATTATATTCAAAATATAAAAACAATGATAATAGCATAGGGTTTTCTACCTTTGCCAATCTGAGGCCTAAATGGTGTGTAATTGATGGAGGCAAAGGAACCCACTCAGTTTGTGTTTGCACCCACCACCAGAATCCTAAACTCATGGTATCAGCAACTGCAGAGAAAAACTTAACCTATTACACACTTATGGAAAAAAGTGTTTGTGATATAAATTCTTCTACATGCATGTTACATGGATGTCGAGAATGTCCTGGTAGCATAGGCATATTTAATTTCTTAAATACTATACCTTCCTTGACAAGCAGAGTTTCTGTCAAATATATTCAGTGGACTAATACAGATAGATCAACATTGGAAACTCATATAGCTTCTCCAGATGAATTTATTGAACACCTTTCAGAAAACATTTTTTCTCTTACTAGGCACCACTACATTGCAAAAAGCCAGAGTCAGTATTTGAAGACTATGAAACAGAATCTTCACTGTGATGAAATACTTGTGCTAGGGGATTTTGCAGAAAACTATTCATTCATTACTCAAGATGAACCACAAAGTTTTCACTGGACAAATGACCAGGTGACCCTCCATCCATTTGTGGTGTATCACATGAAGGATGAGGAATTAATTCATACTACAGTCAACCCTCGTTATAACGGACTAATAGGGGGGAAAAGGTGTCCGTTATAGCCGATTGTCCGATATAACCGACGGTACTGGTAACCTATGGTATATGTATACGATAATGGAGATACTATATACAGTACTGTGCACTGTCTGCTGAACACGATACATGATAAATGATACAGAAAATAATGAAATATAATAAAAATATAAAAGTTAGCTTGTCCTTGGCCTTACGAATGTCAGAAACAGTTTGCTTTTTCACGCCATACTCCCACGCACACCTTGGCCACCGAAGCACCCACCTCTAACGTCTTGATTAATTCCAGCTTCTGGGTCACCGACAGGGTCACACGCTTCTTCTTTTCCTGGTTAACGTCGCCAGTGGTGTGTCCGGTTTATCCGATATCCGCTCTAATGGGGTCCATTATAGCGAGGGTTGACTGTAGTTACTGTATTATTAGCGATTGTCTTGAGCACTCAACATCAGCAGTTCACACTTTTCAGCAATATTTAATGAAGGATATTAAACAGAAATTTGCCAATGTACAAAAAGTAATTTATTTCTCTGATGGGTGTGGAGGCCAATACAAAAACAAATATAATTTCAGCAATCTATGCTATCATGAATAGGATTTTGGTGTGAAGGCTGAATGGAATTTCTTTGCCACAAGTCATGGGAAAAATGCTTGTGATGGTATTGGAGGAACTATTAAAAGAGTTGTAGCAAAGGCTAGTTTGCAATGTATTGATACTGGTCATATTCTAACACCAAGAGCTTTCTATGATTTTTGCACTGAACACTTTAATTCAATTATTTGTTTGTATATTACAAAGGAGGAGGTTCATGTGGATAAATTCAATCTTTCTAGTAGGTTTAATGAAGCTTTACCTGTTAAAGGTACCGTACACAGGGTTTCCACAGGTTTGTACCAGTCAGAAAACCTAATACAAGCTTATCAGGCATCTGATTCTGATAATTGTAAATTGTTTAGAATAGGGGCATTCCAGGACAAATCACCCAAAAATTAAAAAATTTTGGGGGCCCCACTTTACAACCAACTTTAATGGGCAATAACTCCCAAACATCTTGTTGTAGACCTATAAAACCATACATTTTTAGAATCAGCATGAAGAGATCTATTAAATGATACCACATTCAAATGTGTAGAACACTAATGAAATCCCCCCCCCCCTTTTTTCTTTTTGACCCCCACCCCCCCTAGACAGTGAAATCCCCCCAAAAAAATTTAATTTATTAAACTTCCATTAATTGTTAAAAGATACAAACAATAAAAAATGTGGGTATCAAGTTTCAAGATTTTAAAAATTATTGAAAAAATATGTACATTGAAATTTTGACATTTTTACGCAGACTAAAATAGAGAACTACAAATGATATATTTACATCCTATGTATAACTCATATTCATGCAGTCTTTCTCAAATGTTTGTTAATTATGTTTATTTTTATTACAGATGCACTTATTTTGAGTCAAATCATAACTTATTTTTGAGATTTACAATTGTATTTTTTTAGTAATGAAAAATGGTTAGATACTGTGATGATTCTTTACAAAAACATAAGAAAAAGATACACAAGGATATAAGAACCATCAGCCAATCACTTTATGATCGATGTAAATGGAAACTACAAAGGAATACTGTACTACAGTATGTAGCAACTGTAGAAAATTATTGACCCAGAGACCAGAGTTGTTATCAACATCACAAAGTGAAGAGTCTGATCACAATCAGTATTCTGAGAATGTTATTTCAGAAAGCGATGAATATGATCCAAGTATATCAAGTAATGCCAAAGAAGAGGTTTCTCAAGTTCTAGAAAGTCTTGCTGTGACTCCAGTGAAGAAGCGTAAGTATTTAATGATAGGTACTTTTTATATTTTTTTATTTATATTATTTATTTATAATGCATCTACTTTCAAGACAGTTTTTCAGCAGTTGCTGAAAAACTTAATGAAATTAATATGTTGACATATTAAATTTATTAAACTTATGAAATTAATATGATGACATATTAATTATTATTGTCCATATATATCAAATGGAGTCAAATATTTATTAATTCAAAAATTTCAGATGTCATTCTTTAAAATGAAAGCTAAAACAAGTTTAGAAATTGAGATCCCAAGCCCATCGAAAGCTACAAAGTTGGATCATGAAACTTAAGGGTATGAATTTTAAAATGATACACTATTATTAAGTAGGAATATAACTAAACTAAAACTGAAGCATAAAAACAAAATGTAGGTATTCACCTTTGATAGTAGGAACTAGAAGCACAACTCCCTAAAGATTGAGAGATCAATGGGCCCATTAAATCATTTGGAATTCATTTGGTCACAAAATAATTTTTGGTTTAATTTGACTATCTCAAAGAATGCTCATTTTGTTACACGTGAAATCATTATTATAATCCAAAAAATTTAATATGCACGTGTAATGTTTTGTTTATAGCTATTATACATTCATGAATTTGTTTCAGGTCATGATTCATCTCATGAATGAACTGGTTGAAGCTTTCCATTCTACTGACAGTTATGAGAGGAAACTCAAAATATTGACATTATCTCCATTTACCATATCAAAAACTATAAATCTATTTTAGACAACTGAATATTTAGTTAAGAAAAGCAGAAATATAAAACAAAGACTTGGAATTATTCCTGAAATTGAACCCATGTCAAAAGGAAAAGTAATGACTAAAGGTACTAAAGATTCTGTTCAGAAATTTTTCAAATCACATGAAATTAGTCGGGTGCTGGTTAAGTGTGCGGTCTACCTACGATTGGTTAGGTTTGATCATGATATTTTCGTTAAAACTAACAAAAATATCATGACTAAACCTAACCAATCATCAAGGGCGATTGACAATGGGATGTAAACAAACAATTAGTAAACAAGATAGGAAGCTATAATTAAAAGGTAGACCGCCGAATCGTAGGTAGACCGCATACTTAACCAGCACAATTAGTCGTTTGTGCCCAGGTACAAAAGACTGCCTGAGTATCAGAAATGAAAGTGGGTATAAAGAATCTGTGCAGAAAAGACTGGTGTTAATGAATCTGAAAGCTTTCAGTCTCTATAAAAAATAATCCAGATAGTCCCCAAATTGGCTTCTCTAGTTTTGCCAGCCTTCACCCCAGACATTGTGTTTTAGCTGGAGCTGCTGGTACCCATTCTGTATGTGTATGTACATACCACCAGAATGCCAAAATACAATTCTCAGCTTTGGGTGTCAAAGGGTTGGCATACACAACTCTTATGGAGAAAGCAGTGTGTGATGTCAACAACAGGAATTGCATGATGCAAATATGTAATCTCTGTCCAAAAGAACAAGGTATTAAGAATTTTTTGCTCACTTTTCAAAGTGTTAATGATCCTGAATGTGAGGAAATAAAATATAAACAATGGGTTACTACAGA
Organism: Bathynomus jamesi; assembly: GCA_023014485.1. Lineage (NCBI taxonomy): Eukaryota > Metazoa > Arthropoda > Malacostraca > Isopoda > Cirolanidae > Bathynomus > Bathynomus jamesi. The sequence goes on along the minus strand of JAJOZX010001640.1, from coordinate 645,570 downwards.
TCGATGCAATATGGTTGAAGAAACAGAATCTGTAGATGATTTTGTAAATTCATTAAGCACAAAAATTGTCAAATTGACATGTCATCACTTTATAGCAAAGAATCAGAGTGCATTTCTAAAAAACATGAATAATTTAAATAGCCATACAGCTGTAGTACTTGGTGACTTTTCAGAAAACTACTCATTTGTAGTACAGGATGCAGCCCAAGGTTTTCATTGGGAAAATACCCAATGCACAGTGCATCCCTTTGTGTTATATTATAAGGAACCAGAAAGTAATGAAACAAAACATTCAAGTCATTGTTTTTTATCTCCAAATACAAAACATAACACTACAATGGTTTACACTTTTTTAAATACTTATACCTATTATTAGAAAATCCCACATTCATATCAAAAAATTACATTATTTTACTGACGGATGTGCAGGACAATATAAAAATCATTTCAACTTTGTTAACATTTGTAAACATGAAGATTTTGGGCTGGAATGTGAGTGGCATTTCTTTGCCACAAGCCATGGTAAGAGCGCTTGTGATGGGATTGGGGGTACAGTGAAAAGATCTGTAGCCAGAGCAAGTATGCAGAGAACATTCGCAAATCAAATATTAACACTAGAAGACATGTTTGAATTTTGTTCATACAATATAAGTGACAGCATAAATTTTTTTTTAATAAATTCTGAAGAAATTGAAGCTATGGAAAAATTTTTAAGTGACAGATATGAAAAAAGTATGTGGCTAACAGGAACACAAAAATTCCACAGATTTGTACCTATTAATGCAAATAAAAACATTTGAATTCTCTTCTGATGAAGTTGGTGAGGTGAGGATTATAAGCAAAGCTTTACTGGGTGAAGATAATGTTGAAGTTAATCTGAAAATAGGAGAGTACATAGTTTGTACTTACAAAGATCAGAAATGGTTGGGATTTGTACATTCCTATAATGAGGAATTTGATGACTTTGAGGTTAGCTTTTTGCACTCATCAGGATATAGCGTTTACTATTACTTTCCACAAATTAGAAATACATGCCACATATCAAGAGATAAAATTTTAGGTTTATTAAGCACACCAACTTTAAAGCCAGGAACAATGCGTATTCAATATGTTTTCCCAGAAAATAAGTTGAAAAAACTCGTGTAATTATGAATCAACTTGATGTAATATGTGTGTTCAATTTGTATTTTTGCTGTTTATTTTCATTCATGTGAATATATCATTTGTAGTTCTCTATTTTAGTCTGCAGGCATAAAAATGTCAAAATTTCACAATGTACATATTTTTTCAACAACTTTTAAAATATCTTGCAACTTGATACCCACATTTTTTATTGTTTGTATCTTTTAACAATTAATGGAAGTTTAATAAATGAAAAAAATTTTTTTGGATTTCACTGCCGGAGGGGGGGAAAATTTTCATTATTGTTCTACACATTTGAATGTGGTATCATTTAATAGATTGCTTCATGCTGATTCTAAAAATGTATAGTTTTATAGGTCTATGGTAAGATGTTTGGGAGTTATTGCCCATTAAAGTTAGGTGGTAAAGCAGGACCCCATATCTCAAAAACTATGGGTCATAGAACTTTTTTATTTTGACCAGTGAAATCAGCACCCAGAACAACCCCATATGTCAATTTTCATCAAAATCTGAATTGGAGTGGTGACATGCATTGGGTGATCTTTCCTGGAATGCCCCAATAAGTACTGGGGCTGAACCAGATAAAGACAGTCAACTAGTTGAAAAAGATGAGTATCAAATTGGCCAATATGTTGCCTATAAATATGATGATAAAGTTTGGTTTGGAATTATTTTAGACACTTCAGAAGAATATGGTGATTATAAAATCAGTTCCCTCACCTCATCAGGATCTACCACTCGGTATTATTTTCCGATGAAAGAGGATGTTTGCTGGATAAAACAAAGTGATATGATTTCTATCATGATGACACCAAATATCAAGTCTGGTGTTAAGATTATTTACTCCTTCAATCCAAAGCAAGTTCAAGAACTTAGTGGGAGTTTGGAACCAAAACTAGGATAAAAATCTGTTGAAAATTAACTATATATAAGCTTAGGTCGGTATAGATTATTAGCATTAAGAATTATTGCACCATGTGTAAATTGCAATGTATTAATTACCTAACAGCTTACATGAATTTGTAAAAATTAGTCTTTTAAGTAAAAATAGCTATTTTGAAATGTGTAAATACCTATTTTATATGCAAATACACATACTGTATATTTCTTTTCATATATTGATAGAATAAGGTTGAAACTCACTTTTTGTATATATAAAAATTTTTAAAAATCTGTAATTTAGGGGGGGCAGGACCCCTTCAAATGGAATAGTGTCATAACTTTTTTTTGTTAATCTTAGCCATTTTTTTTGCTTATGCTAATTTGTTGTGTGTGCAATTACCTTTCATACACACTTTAAATCACTGTTCTATGTCAATTAGGGACTGAGTTATGGTGGTTTGAAAATTTACAGTTTTCATTCCCCCCCCCCCCTCAAAAAAGGAGGAAGCATAACTTTTGAACCATAACTCTGATTGAGCTGATATTTGAAATTTGGTACTTACTAGCATAGACCATTCTATAAACCAAATTTAAGCAAAATCTATGAGGGTGTGGTTTTGACCACTGCATGATTTGTCATGGAATGACCCTAGAGCAGTAGTTGATATACATACATGTGCACATTGAACTTTCTATTCATTCTAATAAAGAAGTTATCAGCCAACAGGCATTACCTACTTTCAGTGCGCCCCTCATATATATTAATTACAGGAATACCTCGGATAAGATGGTTTCAAACAGGATGGATTTCGCAATAGGGCGGATTGAATATTATAATATAAAATTAATTATTTAATGTAATATTTAAGATATTTATAAAAGGAATGTCAGTGCAACGATATATTAAGTTTCAAACAACCCGCGTGTGGTCTATACTACAAGTTTTTGGAAAAATTATAACATCAGAAATGTTATAGAAAACATCAATCAAGCGTGGCTTGAAGTCACTGCGAGTAATATGCGAGCAGTGTGGAAAAATATTCTACCACATTGTGCAACTGATTTTCGTGGTTTCGAAAATCACATTGCAGGAGTTGCAACTGACATTGTTAGCATTGGGAAGGATCTTGGATTCGAAAATGTTGATGCACCAAATGTTATCGAGTGAATTGAATCGCATTCGAAAGATCTAGACAATGAAACTCTAATCAATCTAGAACAACAACGAGTTTATGAAGAAGAAGAAGCGAAAGAGGAAGATGCAGAAGACATTCCTACAAAAGAATTTTCAACTGGTGATCTTGCATTCTTATTGTTTTATTTCACACTTAAACATGTTAAATCATTATAATTATCGAAAATAATCATACAAAAAACGTAATTTAAAATGTCTTGGAATGACCTACAGTATTTCCCATTAAAACATGCCTTGAACAGGGCAGTTTCAAACAGTGCGGCATGTTGGTGGAATGAATTAACAGTCTTATCTGAGGTATTCCTGTATTACACAAGTTTCTGTAATTATTACAGATGTTCAAAATGGTTTCAGGTTTGGACAATTTACATATATGTAACTTTTTCTCACTAGAAGCTGATGGGATAACTCATGGGCATAAGAAAATTAGAAAACAGACTTGTAAACTTGATCTACAAAAATACTTTTTCAGTCATGGAGTAGTAGATTTCTGGAATGACTTGCCATATGATGTGGTAAACAGTAACTTGTTAGTTAATTTCAAGAAAAATTTGGACACTTTCATGGGTGAGAGAGATAGTTTGTAGATTGTATATAGTGTATACTTTTAGCTTAAGTTATGTAGCCTACTTTGGTGGTAGTAAATAGTTGTACATTAAATAGCTGACTTGTGATTGACATTTTGTAAGATTTTATTATTAAAATGTCACTCATGACTTGGATTACCTCAATAGGCCCCAGTGGCTTCATGTTTTCCAAGTGTAATATAAAAAACAAAAAATCACACTTTGGCTATTATGAAGCTAAGGGGCATCGCAGCTTTATAAACATACACTAACTACCCTTTTCAACTTTAGAAATATATGTACATCACACTATAATTAATTATATACTGGGGAAATATCATTTTATGGTGAAAATTGTTAGAAAAAAATTGAATTTGCCACTATCGCCACCAAGATCAACATGGCAGACATCAATCAATCACCAAGTGACAAGCGCTCTTGTGACATCATCCAGCCAATCAAATTTAAACCTGGCTCTATACCAGGTTTAAAATCACACCATTTCTCAGTCTAGATTCCAACATGGTGTGCAAAACTTGCAACCTTAATTATATCGAAGTTCATCATTATTTTTTTTAATTTTGTTGTAGTATGAGCAATTGAGCATGTGATAATGCAGTGATGTGATCTATCTACTTCTAAGTTGCCCCTGGTCAATTGAATGCCCAGTTAGGTCAACTGTACGCCCTTGATGATTGGTTAGGTTGTCATGATGTTGTAGTTACCATATTTTTCGGTGTATAAGACGCACCTTTGTATAAGAAGCACCCCTATTTTCAAGGCCTTTTTTCAGGAAAAAAATTATGACCCAACTGCCTAGTTGTCAGAAAATGTCCGTAATTTTCTACCAGCGAGGCTGACTTTTGTTAAAGCCCTCCATCAAAAGTATGGTGATACATTTTCTTTCACCCATACTCATTATAAGAAAATAGTATTAAGTATACGGGAGACTATACTATATGTTATGAAACATAAAAGTAAATCATTATGCAATACGTACTGTTTTTCTTGTTATCAGTGGGTTGGGAAGAGTAGAAACTTAGTGTAAAATTGGCCAAACCAATACACACAGTCAGGAGGGACTAAGAGATGATGAATTTTTGTAAAAATCCATCAGTTCTTCTAGCCCATATAAAGGTAATATTATGACCTTCGATGTATAGGATGCAGGGTGATTTTGAGACCCCTTTTTTTTTTTTAAAAAAAAGTGAGTCTTATACACCAAAAAATATGGTAGTTTTAATGAAAATATCACGACTTAACCAAACCAATCGTCAAGGGCACATACAGTTCACCTAACCAGCCATTCAATTGACCTAACTGGGCATTCAATTAACTTTGTTATTTAATTGGTGATAATTGTTTTTTCTGCATTATTTAGTGATAATTCTTAGTTTTTTCTACTACTTTCTCATGTTTTGTGCAGTGGTACTTGTCTATCCAAAACTGGTATTTTTTCATAATTCCACAACTACTGACAATATCTACTACACAAAGCATGAAAAAACATGCAGAAAAACACAAAAATTATCACCGAACTTGGTGACGCCCCTTAGCTGCATAATTACCCACACTATGAGTAAAGGAACATATTCAAAAGGGTTTCCATGGAAACCATGCAAAGTCATTAAAAATTTTTCAGCATGTTTAAAAAATCTCATGGTAATTATGTCGCAATTACATGGCCTGAAGTTGAAAACAAAAATATATTTTTCTAGTGTATTTTGGTGTGCTCTGTTCAAATATAACCTTCATTTCCTGTGCAAATGGAAAGCAATATGATTATTTGTACATTATTTCTGAGTTGTATTTCTTCATTTCTGGTCATGTGAATAGCAATATATTAACCAAAAATTATGAAAACTAACTAAGCCTAACTAAACTAAACTAAACCTAACCCTAACAAGGGGGCTGTGCCCCCTTGACCCCTGCTAATAACCTAAAGTTCGTTCTTGATATGATGAAATATGACTAAAATAATGTAAACAAATTCTTATTTCTTTACATTTGGACAGGAAATGAAGGTTATATTTGAACAAAGCACACCAAAATACACTAGAAAAATATATTTTACAGAAAGATATAAGGCCTAGTACATATTACCATACTTTGGCGCTGTCTGGATGTTGGGAGAACCCTGTGTTTCTTGAAAAATGTTAATGATGCCTGATCATTACGGCCAAAACGTTCAATTGCCATAAGGTAGGACAACTCACACCCTTCACACAACAACAACATACAAAACTGATCTGCTATGTTCAGACTAAAAGACATGTGAATGACACATAGAAAATGATGTCATCACTATTTTCCAGTACAAATAGCATAAAATTATACTTGTCAGCAGTGGTGGGCACCGTTAACCAAAAAGTTAACTTCGATAATGATAATCCGTTAGCCCCAATTTTTAACTCCGATAACGATAATCCGATAATTTTACTACAAAGTTAACGGAAGTTAACGATAACTATTTCTTTACTAACATTTAAAAAAATCAAGGAAAAAGCTTTAAAACCTATAGAAAATGTTTATTTATGCAAAATCCAACAATAAATAGGTATTTAACTGTATTTTTATCAAGTTTTGCAACTTTTTTGCTTAACTTTTTTTTTTATTTTTAATAAAAAATGTACTGATTACATGTTTTGAAACCCTTGTAACCACTAACCATTAACTAAATTTTAATTTACCAGAGAATTATTATGGCAGGAACTGAAAGGTAAAATTAAATTTTAGGCACATTTATTAAAGACTATGACACAATGTACTGGTTGCCCTTCAGAAAGACCAACTTCTCAAAGTTAGGCCCAACTGCCAGTCTTGACCTCTTGGGCCTCCCCATGCGAGATCTGGAAGCAGACTGAAGTTATGGCGGTTTGAATTCATTCGCGGAGCGGTGATCTTCTGTGAATGACTCCTCGCAGTTAATGTGTTAACGGACTTTAACAGACTAAATATCGAGTTATCGGAAGTTAACTGGTCTGATAACGATAAATGGAAATTAACTTCCATTAATAGTCCATTAAAAAAAGTTAACTTTGTTAATTAACTGTTATCGGATTAATGCTTTAGTGCCCAGCACTGCTTGTCAGACCAAAAAATGAGTGTATTTATATATATATATTTTATTAGTATCATAGTTTTCACCATTAAGATGCATTTGCACAAAAAATGAGTGGCAAATTTGAATAAAGCCACTAAAACTACCTCATAAAAAGTTATTTTGATTTACAGGTCCAGCCCATGTCATTTAAAACATTAACGAATCTCACTTCCTTTTATTAGGTTTGGGGAAGAAATGAGGGTCACATCTGAACAAAATCCATTAAATTATACTACAAAAATATAGATTTCACAAGAATCTTGGGTCATGTATTTTATTGTATATTAACTTTAATATATAGGCTATGAAATTTTGCATCTGTTGATATACAGGGACTGGGAAGAGTACAGAATGCTCCCTAAATACCTACAAATATTTTACCAAATTTTGTAAGCTGGCCAAATAGGCTAGGTTAATATTTGTTTTAACACATGAGAAGGATCTTGATATGACACTATATTATGAATCTTTACATAAAATAACACAGAAAACCATTTCATATATTGTGCAAATTATTATAAAGTGAATTGAAAACTTAGGCCTATTTTGAAATATGATTTCTTCATTGCCATGGCTATGTGTAATGGGTGTGAAGTGGACTGAAAACCTAATTTGCTTTATTGGTGTTGATGATCAAAAAGCTTCAGATTTCTCTTCTAATCACGGTGTTATTTAAAGCAAATAATTACCTGGATCTGGTTAGGTTAGATTCAGTTAGGTCTGGTTAAGTTAGAAAGGTACTTCCCTCACCAAAAAGCATTTTTCTTTGGTTAATTTCGACATCGTGAAGGAATCTGAGACCCGTTTCTTGTGAAAATGAGTAGTTTTCCAGATATTTTTCATCTGCATCCAAAATGTTACCAATACCTGGAACCAATGGTTAATGTTTTAAATGACATGGGCTGAACCTGTAAATCAAAATAACTTTTTATGAGGTAGTTTTAGTCGCTTTATTCAAATTTGCCACTCATTTTTTGTGCAAATGCATCTTAATGGTGAAAACTATGATATTAATAATATATATATAAATATACTCATTTTTGGTCTGATGAGTATAATTTTGGCCTATTTTTTTGCTACTCTGCGAATTAATTAGTTTGTTGGTTTCTGTTCTGGCTATTTTTTTTTTTTTTTAAATTGGATTCAGTTTGGTGGTGTTTGTGATAGAATTATGACATGCCATTCATGTGATTTTGAGTTTGAGAACTTGATTCATCATGTGCCCTAGATGTAGACAAAGCATTGGATGTTTTTATCAATTACAGCATTATTCTCTCATCCTTAATTGCCTGAAATGTGACAGTGAGTGCCTAATACGAAAAGATAAGAAGATATTTACATGAAATAACCAATATTAACCAGTTCGGTCAACTGAGTGCCCAGTTAGGTCAACTGTACGCCCTTGATGATTGGTTAGTTTAAATGAAAATGATGAGCAAACTTTTCTGGTTAATCTTGAGGTGTTTTGCACCTTTCCTGTGTAATGCGTTGTTTATGAGATCTCATAACATGAACATGTTATAAAATGTAGTCAAAAATACATTTTTCAAGTGTATTTTGGTGTGCTTTGTTCGAATATGACCTTCATTTCTTGCGCAAATGAACAGAAATACAGTTGTCATTGCATGGCCCAAACACGTATTCCTGTTCATTTGCACAAAAAATGAAGGTTATATTTGCAGAGAACACACCAAAATACACTAGAAAAATACATTTTTTATTTCAACTTCAGGCCACGTCATTTGCGACATAATTACCAAATTATCATGGTGGTATGAAATCAGGGGACAAAAGGATCCAAATCAAAACACCTGGACAAGTTTATGGAAAAACTCCTTCTAGTTAGGGTTGCCAACTCCATGAAGTTTGAATAAAGGACAAGAGCATCAATTCCAATATACTGTCTACAGGGTCAGGGAAAGAAGTAAAATTTTATTTGTAATTTATTACAATTTATACTGCATGCTTTTTTATTGCATATTTTTTTAAAGGAAATATTTTTATTGATATACAGATATTGACCCATTGAGTCATGCATTGACAAAATTTATGGTAACTTGATATTTATTTATTTTTAAATTTATACTTTTCTTGAATTTTTGCAGACTTCAGTAAAAAGTATCATTTTTTATTTTTTCCGCAAACCCAAACAATTATCCTTTAAATTGAAATAAACAAAAAGCTCACTTTTTACTAGTTCAACCGAACATCGGTTTCTATCATCATGCCATTTAGCGTTCATCACACTGAAAATTCTTTCGCAATATGCAGATGTTCCAGAAATAGATAAAACTTATAAAATGTTACTCGACTTAAGACTTTATAATTATTTCCTTTTAAACAAAAGTTTTGTTACAAAACTGTTGTTTGGAACAAGATTGTTATCAGAAAAGGACAAATGGCATCCTTTCCAAACTCAAGAAAGGACAAGGACAAAAATCTACAAAAAAGGATGGTTGGCAACCCTACTCCTAGTACAGCATGTTCACTGGTTAAGTTTAGTTTAGTTAGGTTAGGTTTAGTTAGTTTTCATAATTTTTGTCTCTCCACAAATGTAAGCAAGACCCATGCCAAATGGACTTGCCATACTCTGACCTAAACCTGCTCATCAGACTGGACATCAATAAATAACCATCTGGGAAAAATAAACTGGGGAAAAATGATTTAGAAAACCTAGAACCAGAAGAATGCTGGAGTAGAATACAATACCTGCTACCATCACCATTATACAAGCACACACCAAAGAAAAATGATATTGCAAAGAAGCACCTGACAAAAGAACATAGCTACAGGACACTTCTGAGAAAGAGAACAAACCTATCTAAACAACTGACAAAGCAATTAAGTGATACAAGATGTAGTAACATCTGGAAACAGATACTGATGTTAGAACTTAAAATAAAGGAGTCAACCATAAGAGAGAATAATGGTAATAGAACACAAAGCTATTGGCACTATAAAAGAAAATCACAAATTATTCTTTAGCTATGCTAAACACAAAGCAGTTATCAAAACAAGCATTCACCCATTGCTTGCTAAAGATGGACCAACTCTTACATCTAATCCAGAGGAAATAGCAAACATTCTACAATCTCAATATATGCTTTAAGCTGGAGTACCCCTGTAGTAGCTAAAAAAATAAAAACTACAGCATTTTTTGATAGAAAAGAAAATGACCAAGACAGACCATTACTGGAAGATATATAAATAACCACTGGAGATATACAACAGGCAATAGCAGAGCTACCAGGGAGTTCAGCCCCTGGTCCAGATGGAATCGGAGCCAAGATTCTTAAGGAATGCAAACATACTTTATCTCTGCCTTTGAAAATCCTGTGGAGATCTTCACTAGACACCAGTAGAATACCACCAATCATGAAACAAGCAAATATTACCCCAATCTACAAAGGAGGCAAAAGAAAGGAAGCCAAGAACTATAGACCCATATCCTTGACTTCCCATATTATCAAAATATTTGAGAAAGTCTTGAAAAGCCACAGTGTCAATTTTATAGAAAATGAACATCTCTCAGAAGACTTTCAACATGGTTTCAGGCAAAAGAGGTCCTGTTTTACTGAACTTATAGACCATTGCAACACAATCCTACAATGTTTGGGAGAAAACCACAATGTTCATGTCATCTATCTAGACTTTGTAAAAGCTTTTGACAAGGTTGACCATGGAATATTATTCTATAAACTAAAAGAACTGTAGACCCACAGGAAAAGATATTGTACAAACTGATCATGTAAGAGGCATTCCATGTCAAGTGTACAAACTTTTTGGTGATTTCTGCCACTCATCTCACCGATTTTAATGATTTTTGGTGTGGTAGTTAGGTATGATGAGTAATGAAGTGTGACCAAGTTTTAGCCACTTGGGTCAAATGGTTTGGGAGTAATGACTCCCCAAATTTGGGGTCAGCAGCGTAACCTCGTGATTTTGAAAGGTCATAACTCAGGATCTAATGGATGGAGTTTAATGATTTTGATGTCAAAATGCTCAGAAAAGACAGCAGAATAACTTTAATTTTATGCACAGAGTGCGTACATTCCATTAAAAAAGTAGTATTTATATTTCTCCTTTGACCTTGACCTCAGGTCAGTTCAAAATTCAAGGTCATGGAAATTGGCCTTAGTAAAGACCTTTAGATGAAATATATTCACGCAAAAAATTGGAGTGGGATCTCCATGGGTTTGCTTTCCACAAGCATTTGAAATTGTGCATGTTGAAAATTTTGAGCATTTTATTTAAGATAACTTCACAAATAGTTCATATATATACAATTATACATATTATAATATAGCTACATACATGATTTGATATATACCTATAGGTAAGCATCAAGATTTTTATAAACAAATTATTTGATTCTCTAAAAGTATCAATAATTTTTATCACAAATCCTATATAGTTTTTGCAGTTAAAAATAACTTGAAATTTAGGTGTTTGAAGTTTGAACAGTGAACAATGACTAACTTGTACAGGTATTTCTGATGAATTAACACTTCATATTGCCATGCTGAACCTGAAAAATATAAATTTTATACCTACTAAAAATTTAAGTAAAATTATCATAAGGAGTTGTTTAAAAAATTAATTAGCAAGGTAGGTAGTTGAACCCCTTAGTTACCTCCCAAGGCCTAGGTGTGTACCTCGTTCCAACTTCCGAAGGACCTAGGCCTAGATCATGACTCCAGATTCCTGGGATCTTGGGAGCATTGCTCCAGTAAATTTGACCATGAGAAAAAGTAAATTTGGGTTTGGGTTTTGTTCATCCGATAGACGTTATACAATTTTTAGGCGTATACGTTCTTGTACAAACCAATTTTTTTAAATTACAAATTTAGTTATTTTAAGTTTAGTTGGTAATTCCATATTTAACAATTATTTTTATTTTTTGTTAAGCTTCAATGTTTTGATAATTAAAATTTTATTAAAACGTATATTTTTTTAATATAAAATTATCAGGATTGGACTATGTTCCATTGATCTCGGCCAGGTTTGATAAATTGGCCAGATAATTACTTGTGCGGTTTTAAGTAATCCACCATGACTCTAGAATTGAAAAGTTTAGTTAAGTTTAAACTTACTTTTACTTACTTTAACTTACCTACTTTTACTTACTCTTCCTTACTTTTACTAAGTTTAAAGCACTTACTTTTACTTACTTTCATTGTACTATATTTACTTACTTTTACTCACTTTCATTGTACTATATTTACTTACTTTTACTCACTTTTACCATACTATATTTACTAACTTTTACTTATTTTGTATTTTTTCAGGTAGTCAATAATCAATAATGGATCCTAATATTGATGAAGTTGGAGAGAAAAGTGAGGGTGTTAAAAGGGGTTAACTTTTGTGGTCAATGCAAGAACAAATATTCAAAGAAGCAAACCTGGGAGGAACATTTTAATTCCAAAAAAAATATTTGTTACAATACAAGAGGTCCCAGAGTTTGGGCCCACAGCTTAGATATTGCAGTAAAGAAATACCAGGATGAAGTGCAGCAAAGAGATACGGCAAAGCAGTCATTTAGTTTGTTCACAAAATGTGCTAGTGCTAGACCTCAGAAAAATGAACCAACTTCATCAACTGCTAATCTAGAAAATGAAACTTTTTCACTAGATGTTTCACAGACTGAAGAAAGTGCTTCTCCTCCACCTAAGAAACAAAAGGTAAGTGAGGAATCTGCGCATCAGACTAACAAAACTGCTTTAGAGGAATTTGAAAATTCCCAAATCCAGAAGACATTGAATGCAATTTTGCGCCTAACAAAAGAAACTCACCAAGCTGTTGTGGTTAATAAAGAGAAGAGTCAAAATATGCCTTCAAGTTCAAGTGTTGCATCCAAATCTAATAAAGCAAAAAGCAACAAATTTGACATTTCCATAGCCCATTTAAGCAAGTGTAAATCAATACATTGCTGCTGCAATGAATAAATAAACTTAAGGTGAATTATAAACTGTACATTATTGTATTATTATGTTTAGCTAAAACAATTTGTAATTGGTATGTCGTCAATTCAAGAGTTTACTATCATTAACCTATCTAGTGGTGTAAGGGGAAAAAAAGTAAATTCAGAGCTGTGCTCCAGTAAATTGTTTCAAATCTGGAGTCATGGCCTAGATACTATGCAAGGTGCCAAAACAGGTTTTTTTTTTCATTCCATATTAGTTTAGAGATCTTATATATTCTACTGTATGGCAGAAACAAGCATAAGCATCGGGCATGTGTTTGTGGAGAAAATAAATTTTCTAACCTCTAAGCTACTAGGATTCTAACCCAGGACCATTTATTCACAGTCACAGGCTCTAATGACTAGAGGGTTAGAGGGATTTTCGCTATTTAATAATAATTTAATATTAGGAAGCTCTACAATTTAAGATAGACTAATACTTAGAACTGTATTCATAAGTGTAATTATTAAAATATAGTTAGTTACAGTATATAGGCATACATGTCAATAAGCAATTTAAATAGCAATACTCACATTTTCCATGCAGTTGTAAGTTTTTGATTATATGTTTTTGACAACAAGTTTGTATCCAGTTTCTTGATTACTTTTTAAGATGACACTTTTTCAGGATCATATTGGCTTCATGGTTTCCTTTTTTGTGATTGTATATGTTTTTCCAGTAGCTGTCATTGGGTTTATGATTGCAAGGATGTTGGACAAATCTACTGTAAGTATATCAGGATTTTCAGGATAAGTAAATGACTTGTTTGTGCACACACACACACTATGCGTCCCACTTGCTCCCACTAAAACACATTCTTTGGGGCGTAGCATCGCAAATTTTGAAAACCCTATAGAGAGAGCTGGAAACACAAACTTAGATTGTTGATATGCTTCTTTTAGATTACATAAAACTAACCTCTTTTGATATTTTTTTCATTCACCATTTTCTTTTGTTACGCAGTCTTTCTTGCCTGTCATTTGTCTACTTATTTCATCACTTCTAAAAAAACTCCTTAACAGTATTAGTTACTTCGTGGCAATTCCTTCCCCATCTTAGGATTCAGTGACAACAATACGCCCTTTTCTTTTGCAAGCTGCTGAGCCTGAACAGCCATTCTTTGTAACAGTTAAATTCTTGAATTAGTTTTCTTACACTCATTGATGGTGCAAAAACAGTTAGAATCATAATTTGGTCATGTTTATCCAAGTTTTGATATTTATCTTTCAATGTTTGGACAACTACTTCTGGCTCGGACAGTTTGTCTACATTTGATGGACCTGGCTCTTGAGGAATTTCACCTACCATATCTAAGTGTCTTCTTACTGAATTTTGTATTTTGGCCATTTTTGTTGGGAGGTATGCTTCATTTCTTTGAATCTTGCACTTGACAATTGGACTTTCCCCAATCATGGCAACTGTCTCATTCATTGCTGACAATTCAGCCTCCTTGTCAACAAAAAAATCATCTGATGACAGTTTCCATAGTAGTATCAGATGAGCTTCATGATAATATTTCTGGTTCTGCTATATTTTGAACTTGTAAAATAGTTAAAGAAAATTTTTTTCTGCATGATGAACATAACTTTTGGCCTGGCTTCAAATGATTTGGAAATTTTTCTATCAGTGATTGTGAAGCAGGCCGAAGATCAGATTTTAATTTATTGTGGGAATTGAATGGATCACAACAATATTTTGATCAGGGTTGGTAAAAAACCATTTTTTATTTTTTTTTTAAACCAAACCAAAAACCATTGGTTTTTAATATATAGCCTGTAGGCTTATATATATATATAAATTGAGGAAATTGAAAACTTTTAGTATTTCTCATATAATTTAATTGCTGACAATTAGAAAAAAGAAAGAAATCAATAGTTTAACCATAAACTAAATAAAATAAACATTTAACTTGACTTTGTGCATATACAGCCAACCCTCGACTTATCTACAGATCTACAGAAGCTAAGGCTAACAAAGACCCTAAGATCCACTCTAAGGTTAGCCCGAGAGAAAGGAAAGAGTAGCGGGTTAAGAGAAGAGAAGAGAATAAGGGGTTAAGTAAGAGCAACACCTATCACTCATGGGTTAACATTCATTCAGAAAAAGAGGAAAAGTGTCTCACCATCATCATCCGCCAGCCACTGCCGACAAGTCAGAAAGATAGTCGGAGAGAATAGGAGAGGGGTGAAAGATGAAAAGAAGTAAAATAAGAACGCTTACAAACCATGCAAACACAGTCTTAACTCACTGTCATACCATGCAAACTACAAACATGCAAAGGGGGAAAAAAAAAAAAAAAAAAAAAAAAAGTAGGTAAAGTTAAACAAAAAGTGGGTTAGTTTACACTATGAGCTACATCTACATTCGTGTTAGTCTAATTTTTTTTTTTTTTTTTAATAATTTTATTGCTGGCATCACACGCTGGCATGTCACAAGCTGGCATCCATCGTCAACAGACTCATCCTCGAGCACCACCACCAGAGCTTCCGTTGCTAACTTTGTTTTTTAAATTAAACAACGTTAATACCTTTAAAATGTCTGTCAAGACGGTTCTTAAACATATTAACGCTGGTAGAATGAACGACTGACGCGGGAAGATTATTCCATTTATCAATTACTTTAAACGTAAAGAAGTTTTTAGCGATATTAGTAATAAAACGCATGCCACGCAACTTAAATCCGTTATTGCGAGTATTACTATTATCAAAAGTGAACAATTTGTCAAAATTTACGTTATCGATGTTATTAACGATTTTGAAAACTTCAATAAGCTCCCCCCTTAATCTCCTAGTTTCGAGTGAATACAGGTCTAGCTCTTTAATCCTATCTTCATAAGGCTTATTGCGCAATGACGGAATAAGTTTCGTGGCACGATGCTGAACCCTTTCTAACCTATCAATATCCTCATGCAAGTACGGGCACCAAAACTGAATGGCATATTCTAAATGAGGCCTGACTAGGGACTTGTAAAGGGGCAATATAATATCCTTCGATTTAAATTCGAAATTACGCGCTATGAAGCCTAACATCCTATTAGCTTTTGCGCAAGACTCCAGGTACTGGTTCCTAACCTTTAAATCTTTAGTTACGCGTACGCCTAAATCTACTTCCTCGTCAACGCTCGCTAACTCCCTATCATCCATCGTGTACGCGTAATTATTGTTGCGAGAACCTATATGCAAAACTTTAAATTTATCTACGTTAAATTGCATCTGCCACTTATCCGTCCACTCCATAATCCTATCTACATCGTCTTGGATCCTATTTCTATCGTCCTCGTTAACAACCTTACCGCCTATTTTAGTATCGTCCGCGAATTTTGACACGTTACTAGTCAATCCTACATCTATGTCGTTAATGTAAATTACGAATAACAATGGGCCTAACACTGAACCCTGTGGGACACCGCTACCTACATCTAACCACCCCGATTCACTACCATTAACTACGACCCTCTGCCTCCTAGCACGAAGCCATTCTTCTAACCAGTTAGCTACCTGACCACGTATACCGTGCGCTTTAACCTTCGCAATTAGTCTCTATGCGGAACTGTATCGAACGCCTTTTTAAAATCTAAATAAATAACGTCAGCTGCCCTATGCCTATCGTATTCGCGCACTACTTCGTTATAAAATTCTAACAAATTAGTTAAACAAGACCTATGGCGTCGAAACCCGTGCTGACTACTATTAATCAAATCTCTACTTTCTAAGTGATCAATAATACGATCCCTAACTACGGATTCCAAAAGTTTACCGACAATTGACGTTAAGCTAATGGGCCTATAATTGCTAGCTACCGTGCGGTCGCCTTTTTTAAAAATAGGCGTGACGTTAGCTAATTTGAAGTCTTCAGGAATAATCGCCGTTTCGAGTGAGTGATTAAAAATCTTCATTAAGGGGCCTACGATAACGTCTTTCAAATCTTTCAAATGTCTGGGATAAAAAGCGTCAGGGCCTGGAGCCTTGCTAACTTTTAGCCTATTGATATAATGCGCAATCTCAGCCTCGTAAACAGTTATTTCATCTAAAATAGTCTCGCTACTAAATGGAACGATATCATCCACATCGGGGACATTATTTACGTCTTCTACGGTAAAAACTGTCGCAAAAAAGTTATTGAAAATACCCGCCATCGCCTGAGCGTCAGAAGCCAAAGCGCCATTAACATCCACATACATGTGGATTACCCAATGTAAATTGGGTAATCTGTTCCAGGACCCCAAAAAAGTATTGAAAATAATAAAATAATTAAATTTTTTGATAAAAACAGTGTATATAAACATAATTATAATGGTAATTAATAATTATTATTAAGAAATCACAGAAAAAAACTATAGCATGTTATTTCATCAATGTTTCAACTTCACACAGGCACTTTTTTATCTTAGATTATTTAATAATCCTTAATTATTTCACATTTATTAATTTGCCAAATTATTAATCACTTCATACAGTATCACTTTATATAATGCACAGTAAAAATAACAATGAAATAACATGAAATACCCAGTATCCTGCCAGTGAGTGGTCACGCACTGCGTTTGCAATTACGCAGCTATTACGTAAGACACATCAATTACAGTTGTCCCTTGACATTCGCGAGGGTTACGTTCCAAATGCAGTCGCAAATGTCAAATTTTCAAGAATACTTGACACCCCCCCTATATACTACTATAAGGCTTATACAATTTGATATGCGAGTTTACGTGAACATATCGGTGGAAGGGGTGGATCATCATCATCATCATCATCCAAGTCATACGGCGATAACAGAGGAGGAGAAGGCAGCGTTGTAGGCTCAGTGGGCATTGCTGCTTCACTCTGACTGGTGGAAGGGGTGGGAGAGGTGGTGGCAGTGGTGGTGGCAGTGGTGGTGGGAGCCGGGGTCGAAGGTCAGACAGGTGTGAAATACATTGTGATCTCCATTTGCTTCTTTTTTTCTTTTCATTTCATAAGGTGTCAGTGCTGCCTCCACTCCATTTTTCAATTTCATTGACCGAAGCATTGAAGGGTCAGCCTTGGTTGGGGAATCACTACTTCTGCTTCGTCATCATCTTCCTCTTTGTCGGCTGATTTCGTCAATTCACGCAAGTCCTCATCGGTGAGCTCTGCTGCATTCGCATCGATTAACTCCTCCACCTCATCCCCCTCCATGTTGGCAAAGCCCTCAACACCGACTTGCTTTGCAATGCTCACAATGTCGTCGACGATCTTCTCACCAAACACACGATAATGAACACGATAATGGAGGACCTCGCAGATAGTCAAAGTCGTGAATGTTAAGTTCACGAATGTCAAGGGACAACTGTACAGTCAATGGGGGGCTTCTTGTAACTCAAAATTACGTAAGACGGTGATGACGCAAGTCGAGGGTCAACTGTAGCTAAACAAATATTAAAAAATAAAAATCCTTTAATGTATGGTACAGTACTTGATAGAAAAATAAACAAGAAAAAAATATATTGTTCTTTGGCCTTTAAGTTTATAGATATAGCCTCTAAATTTATTTCACATTAGTTATTTGTTAAAACATTTATAAATAAATACAAGTTTAGAAGCTTTATGAACTCCTAATTTATTCCTTAATTTGGACTGTACCAGTCCAGAAGCAGAGAAGATTCTTTCAACTGCAGCATGAGATGAGTTATGAACACTGATGCATTGTTCTGCACATCTTCAGACAGTTCCATGATAGATCTCCATCATGCAAGCGGGGTTATGTTTAAATTAATGGAAATAACATGCGTGCACAAAATATAAATGCAAGGTTGCCTGTATTCTTTTATTTCTTCTTCATATACTTTTTTTTTTTTTTGTTTTTTTTTAATTATTTAAACCATGGTTTAAACCAAACAACCCTGATTTTGATGACATTTTATCAGCATGTAGTCAAAACCTGAACACAAACAAATTTAACATGATTAAATATACAAATTATATAGGTACTGTGATGAAAATTATTGTTCTTTTAGAGCAGCAAAACACCTTAATATTTGCAAAAATCTTAATACATACAGTTTATTTATCAAACCATGAATGTAGCTATATTTATACATATATATATGAACTATTTGTGAAGTAATCTTAAAAAAAATGCTCAAAATTTTCAACATGTACAATTTCAAATGCTTGTGGAAAGCAAACCCATGGAGATCCCACTCCAATTTTTTGCTTGAATATGCTTCATCTAAGAAGGTCTTTACTTATGCCAATTTTCACAACCTTAAATTTTGAACTCTGACCCGAGGTCAAGGTCAAAGGTGAAATATAAGTGCAACTTTTTTTAACAGAATGTACACACTCTGTGCATAAAATCAGTTATTCTGCTGTCTTTTCTGAGCATTTTGACACCAAAATCATTAAAATACATCCATTAAATCCTGAGTTATGACCTTTCAAAATCACAAGGTTACGCTGCTGACCCCAAATTTGGGGGGTCATTACTCCCAAACTATTTGACCCAAGTGGCTAAAATTTGGTCACATTTCATTACTCATCATACCCAACTACCACACCAAAACTCATTAAAATCAGTGAGATGACCCAACATAAGGTGTGTACACTTGACATGGAATGTCTTGTAAGGGATTTAGGGGGTATATTATCTAAAGATACAATATTCAACAGGCACATTGACAAAATAACCTCATCATGCAAACAACTAATAGGATATATACTGAGGACATTCAGAATTAAGGACATGAGATGCAAACAATATGGCCTTCAATGAAGACAAATTTGAACTAATTAAGTATGGACCAAATAAATACCTGAAAGAACAATTCAACTACACTGGACCCACAGGAAAAGATATTGTACAAACTGATCATGTAAGGGATCTAGGGATTATATTATCTGAAGATGCAACATTCAACAGGCACATTGACAAAGTAACCTTATCATGCAAACAACTAATAGGATATATACTGAGGACAGTCAGAACTAGGGACAGTATGACCATGCTTACCCTGTGGAAATCACTTGTTCTTCCACGCATTGACTACTACTCTCAATTATGGTTTCCCCACAAACAATGAACTGCAAAAAATTGAGGGCCTACGAAGAACCTCTACCTCATATATTAAACCACCTGATGGGCAACAGGTGAGTAAAAACAAATTAAACTACTGGGATAGGCTCAGAGGCCTCAACCTTTATTCCATAGAGAGAAGGTTTGAGAGATACATCCTAATCTATACCTGGAAAATTCTAGAAGGGCTTTTAGTTGCCCCCAATACTAAACCAAGTGTGCCCACCTTAACAAAAACTGGCAGAATGTGTCAAAAATATCACCTCCCACCAAACAGTCTGAGAAGGATTCAAACCCTTCATTATAATAGTATCTCTAGGCCATGACTCCAGATTCCTGGGATCTTGGGAGCATTGCTCCAGTAAATTTGACCATGAGAAAAAGTAAATTTGGGTTTGGGTTTTGTTCATCTGCTAGACATTATGCAATTTTTTTGCGTATACGTTCTTGTACAAACCAATTTTTTTAAATTACAAATTTAGTTATTTTAAGTTTAGTTGGTAATTCCATATTTAACAATTATTTTTATTTTTTGTTAAGCTTCAATGTTTTGATAATTAAAATTTTATTAAAACGTATATTTTTTTAATATAAAATTATCAGGATTGGACTATGTTCCATTGATCTCGCCAGGTTTGATAAATTGGCCAGATAATTACTTGTGCGGTTTTAAGTAATCCACC
>JAJOZX010001640.1:5000-20000 GCA_023014485.1 Bathynomus jamesi | reverse complement strand
TTCTCCTCCACCTAAGAAACAAAAGGTAAGTGAGGAATCTGCGCATCAGACTAACAAAACTGCTTTAGAGGAATTTGAAAATTCCCAAATCCAGAAGATATTGAATGCAATTTTGCGCCTAACAAAAGAAACTCACCAAGCTGTTGTGGTTAATAAAGAGAAGAGTCAAAATATGCCTTCAAGTTCAAGTGTTGCATCCAAATCTAATAAAGGTCTAACATCGTCCAC
This sequence comes from Bathynomus jamesi, assembly GCA_023014485.1. Classification (NCBI taxonomy): domain Eukaryota; kingdom Metazoa; phylum Arthropoda; class Malacostraca; order Isopoda; family Cirolanidae; genus Bathynomus; species Bathynomus jamesi. The sequence continues at coordinate 19,772 of JAJOZX010001640.1, read as the reverse complement.
TGTTGCTGCTGCAATGAATAAATAAACTTAAGGTGAGTTATAAACTGTACATTATTGTATTATGATGTTTAGCTAAAACAATTTGTAATTGGTATGTCGTCAATTCAAGAGTTTACTATCATTAACCTATCTAGTGGTGTAAGGGGAAAAAAAGTAAATTCAGAGCTGTGCTCCAGTAAATTTTTTCAAATCTGGAGTCATGTTCGGGGCAGTCCGAAGATCAATGTCTGGTGTGGACTAATGCATGACCAGATAATTGGTCCTTTCTTCTTCGCTGGAAAATGTGTGGCGTGAGTGTGAATACCGTTTAGACATTTTACGTGCCACTAGGGGTGCACATGTAGAAGCTCATTAAGTTCATTAACTATGTATCAAAACTTTGTATGTTTATCTACTTATGATTAAAACTGTGTTTGAATACGAGTGTTTATTTAAAAGTTATAGCATGCTTTAATCAGGATAATCATTTATGGACACCCTGTATAATGAAACTTAAGAATATAACACTGGCTAACAAGTATTTTTCATCAGATATAACTATGGGTGGGCTAGGTAGCTGTTGGGACGCTGATTCCAAATCTGTTTTCGGTTTTCCTTAGCACGTCTAGTTTTCGAGATGAGACCGATCATAATACGAGGGCCATTCAATATATTTTGCCCCACCTTTTTTTTTCTTTCCTAGTTTCCTTGTAAGTTGCAGAAATTTTGTACACAAGTAGTTTACCTACCTTTTTTAAAAGTTTTTATTTTTCCACATAGTCTCCATCTTTTTCTACGGCTTTCCTCCACCTCGAAATAAGGTCCTTTATTCCTCGCTCGTAAAAGTCCGCTGGAGCCACCACTTAACCACCTCAACAACCTCATCATCACTGAAACTTTGTTCCACGAATAGCATCCTTCATTGGCCCAAACAAATGGAAGTCTGAAGGTGCCAGGTCCGGGATGTATGGAGGGTGGGGTAACACAGTCAAGCGCATTTTTGTGATGGCCTCCCTTGTTTGCAAACTGTTGTGTAGTCTTGCGTTATCGTGCAAAAGAAGGACGTCTTCCAGTTTTCTCTCCGGTCGAACTCGCTTTATACGTGTCTGGAGTCTCTGTCGGGTAGCAATATATGCCTCCGAGTCGATTGTTTGTCCTTTCTTCATAATGTCCACCAGAATCGCCCCTTTCATGCCCCAGAAGATGGTGGCCATAACGTTTCCTGCAGAGGGAGCCATTTTGAACTTTTTCTTGCGTGGGGAGTCTGCGTGATGCCACTCCATCGATTGGCGTTTTGCTTCAGGTTGAAAGTGGTGTACCAAAGTCTCATCCCTAGTCACAATTCGTGAAAGGAAGTCATCCCCTTCTGTTTCGTATCGAACCAACGACTCTGAAGCAATTTTTTCTTTGGGCTTTGTGATCTTCAGTCAGTTGGCGAGCAACAAACCGTGAACACACTTTTGAGTATCCCAGTTGCTGAATTATCGTATTCACACCTCCTTCACTAATTCTTAGCTCCAGTGATAGCTCCTTATATGTGACGCGCCGATTTGATCGAATGATGCTGTTAGCACGTTGCATAGTGAGAGATGTCAACCAATGCCGGGCTACCGCTGCGTGGCTCATCATCGAGTTTGGCTCTCCCTCTCCGATAATCTCTCACATTTAGACCGGCGTCCAATTGTGCTTCGATCAACAGCAGCATCTCTCTAAACTTTTTTGTAGACGTTTGTGAATATTTCCAAATGTTTCCTTCTCTGCGGTTAAGAACTCGATAACAGCTCTCTGTTTAGGACGCACATCACTGTCAAACGCCATTTTCGAAACTGCGTTAACCATCGGTTTTATACAAGGGCGTTTAAAAGCGGTTTTATACAAGGAGGGGAGATTCAAACTGAAAAAAATCCGGTTATGTGAAGCGCAGAAAGTTCAAACTTACGGGCGAAAAGACATTTCAGCCCCATGGCCTATTATTTAGCCAAGAAAAAAGGGTGGAGGAAAATATATTGAGTGCCTGGCCACTGCGGAAGCCAGGAGCATACCACCATGTGCGGTGGATGGCGAAAGCCATTTGCGGATTGAAGCTGTACCTCCTTCAGGACCAGTTCAGGATGACCGGGCGGGAGCTGAAAGGAGTCACAGAAATCTGCCTGTTCGTCGCCCTGTTCTACGCAAAGGCTTGGAGTCGTGCGACGAGAGCAGAGCAGGCCCCACGTGTGGATCTGGAGTTCTTGCTGGACCTGGAAATACTGCAGGAAGATGCCGTGATCGTCATCGTCGCCAAGCAAGCGCAAGCGGCCATGAAACGACACCTCTGGTACTTCTCCGAGACGCTGGTCGGCTTGGCATTCTTCGATCAAGGGGTTCCTCAGGAAGAGAAACAAAGGATGCGAGAGAACCTCGCCAAGCTGGCATCGAGGAAAGCGTTGAAGCGTCTGGAGGGGAAGACCGTCCTCGGCTCCTTCAAAGGAAAGAAGATTTCGGATTTCGTTACCTCGAGGACGAAGGATCTCTTCACCGCACTCGGGATCAACGGCGCCTTCGTCGAAAATCCCGCTTCGTCTTGGGAAAGCGACCCACACTACCAAGCAGGCCTAGCTAGGGTCCGCGTCCTGGCTGTGGTGAACGACTCGGCTGAACGGGGGATCGCTCTCATCGAGAAATTCAATACTGCCCTAACAACGAAGGAAGAAGACAAACAGTACCTGCTGAAAGTTTTCAAAAACAGGAAGGATTTTCCGAAGAAGCAGAAGGGGGAAATGATGAAGTGATGAGTCTGTGCTCTGACGTAAGGCGTGATTTCTCGGGACCCCTTATTGTTGTCGAAGGAGTCTCATTTTTGGCCAGGAGTGATAAATATGTAAACGAACACGGGCATCTATGTGGATTAAAAATATAATGTGGTTCTCATTTATGAAACACCCTAATACACATACATATATATATATAAATAATACTATATATAATATGCATATAACTATATATACAATATATAATATGCGTCCTTTATACATGTAGCTGAGTATTTTGTCGTTGCAGCTTAGGTGAAGGTTTTGCTTTAACGTTTCTGTACCCTCATGTATGGCATTTTGTCGTTTCAACACGTGTACACCCTTTTATTCTTTGGCGTAACAGTCACATGTCTAGTTGTGTTTTGTTTTATGTCGCCCATTACACATTTTATATTTTAGGTGATTTTCATCAATCCACTCATCGATCATCATCATCCCTCGAAAGTAAAAATGACCCCACCAATTTCTGTTACGTGTGCGGCTCGTTCGCAACAAAACCACAACGGCGTACAATCACGATGAATCTTCAGAAAACTTACCAGTTCTACTTCGGCTGTCCACTAGGCGACCAAGATAAGGCGTGGGCGCCACATGTTATCTGTACTGCTTGTTTGAATGAATTACTGACTGGTTGAATCAAAGGAAAAAGTCGATGCCGTTCGATATGCCCATGATATGGAGGGAGCCGAGAGACCATCATGGCGATTGTTACTTTTGCAATGTTAACATAACTGGATTCTCCGTGAAAAACAAGTATAACATCGTTTATCCGAACGTAGACTCCGCGATCAGACCGATCCCTCGCGATGACACGATGCCGATTCCGGTACCTCCACAGCATGGACTCGATTCTTTAGAAGACGAAAGGGCATCCGGCGAAGGTGCGGTTGGCGGAGATGCGGGACCTTCGGCCAATCTTGACTACACACCTGACAAAGAGTAATCTGAGTCAGAGAGGCTTACCCAAAACGAGTTGAATGACCTCATTAGAGACCTAGCCCTCTCCAAAGAGAAATCAGAACTTCTCTCCTCGAGACTCAGGTTAAGAAGATAATTTAAGATAAATAGTTAATTATGATGATGATGATAATAAAAAATTATTATTACTAGTATTCATTGTTAGAGAAAATAAAACATATTTACTAGTCTGAAATCAGCTAATGTGACAGAAATGCCATTATTAGTCTGAAAACAAATACTGCAACAGATGTGTGTCAAGCATGAAGGTTGAGTTCGCAGATGTATAAATGTGAAGGGCGAAGAATTACATATTTATTTTGAATAAATTAAATTTCTTTAAATTATAATCTTACAGATGTAGAGCTTGCTTAGAACAACACTTTGGCTGGCTGAGCATTATGACACGGAAGACGTATAGATATTTGGATTTATGAAATATAAATTACAAGTATGCGCGTTATCACCATGGCCTTTCCTAAAATATCTGGAAAAAAAATTTATATATATATATATGATACACACAGACCGTGCATGGAACAAGGAACTCTTCTGGGATAATTAAATCCACTATAGTCCGAATAAGTAATGGTAAATGATAAATACCATAGTTTTTCTTTTTCATAATGCTAGCCCGACGTGGGCAACGGGTCACTCGCAAAGAGGTCCCATAAATATAGCTTCCCTCACCAGCTATCTGCAAAGCAGACAGGATCCAGCTGGATCCTGTCTGCTTTGCAGAAATCCACGTGACGCACGTGAAGACCATAATGAGGTGGAGCTCCATCTTGCTGGAAGTAAACTGGGAAGTTACCTTCCTCGTTTAGCAGTGATGGGAAAATCTCTTCTTTCAACATGTTAAGATACCTTTCGGCATTAAGATTTCCACTGACAAAAATTGGTCCAATAATTCTGTCACCCCATATCCCAGCCCACACCATCACTTTACCGGCACCTTGCATCTTCGTCGGACTCAGCCAATTAGGGTTAGCATTACTCCAATAACGTATGTTTTGCCGATTAACCTCTCCATTGACGTAAAAATTTGCTTCATCAGTAAACAAGATCTTACGTCAAACGCATATTCTTAGGGTATCTGAAACATAAAAACAAACGTTTAATTTTTCCCATGTATGGGAACTTACGGCCCACCCTGTATTTTGTAATACAAATATTAGAACAAAACAAAATTTAAGTTAACCGTATTTATTCTAATTTTATTTTGTGTGGTATCGGTATTAATATATTAAACCGAAACGATGAATCTACACAGTTGGGAAAAACTTATTTTTTAGGCTTTCTCCTGTATTTTTTGAGATCTTACACGTCTTCGAATAGGTCAATTAGGGAGGTTGTCTATTATGGAATTTTATTCTAAGGTGTTTCCTATTTAAACCAAAATAATCATTCACACTGCAAGGCTCGTTTGTCAAGCTCATGTGGCCTTATGGCCACGGTTGGCGTTAAAGAAATCTCTGCTATTTGCCAGACACTACAGTTCTTATATACATAATATATACGTTGTTTTCATTTACAAGTGTATATATATATATATATGCAGAAACGTGATGTGAAGAAATGCATCTTCTGCACGAACGCTTCCAAAAAGATAAACTAATGGGACTCTCGAAACCGGACACAGCGGAACGCGCCGCAACCCTGCGTAAAATGAGCCATGAATTTTTTTCCTACTCAACTCATCTTGTCGGGGAAATTTTTTTTTTTAATTTCTCTCGTGAAAGACCGTGAAGTCTTCTAAAGGAACCCCTGGAGGAAATTCTCAAATTGGTCCATTTTGATTTTTTTGTTTTTAAATACAGGGTGTTTATAAAGTCCCTATCTATTTCAGTGAAAACAGCAAAACGGGTAAAATTCAATAACAGTATAATAGAAAGCATACATTTAATGAATACTTAAGCATATGCTTCTACATGAGCACCATCAGTATCTCTACAGAGTTCGAATCCGTCAGCAGTATTGCGGAACACATTTTGGAGCATTACGGGGGTTATTTTTGTAACTGCTGTTACGATATGAGCACGTAAATGTCCCAGCTTCATTCAGATGGCATTTTAAACACCGTCGTCTTTCAACAAGATGGGGCACCTTGTCATTACGCAAACATTGTTCGGGAGTACCTAAATGAACGATTTCCAAATCGGTGGATCGGACGTGGAGGCAACAGGCCCTGGGCGGCTCGATCTCCTGACCTAACGCCCTTGGATTTCTTTGCAAGGGGCTTTATCAAATCAAACGTCTATCAAACGAGGGTTACAGAGCTGCAAGATTTACGTGCTCGTATCGTAACAGCAGTTACAAAAATAACCCCTGTCATGCTCCAAAATGTGTTCCGGAATGCTGCTGACAGATTCGAACTCTGTAGAGATGCTGATGGTACTCATGTAGAATCATATGCTTAAGTATTCATTAAATGTATGCCTTCTATTATATTTTTATTGAATTTTACCCTTTTTGCTACGTTTTCACTGAAATGAATAGGTCTCATGAAAGACCAAACCTCATAAAGGACCCCAAGGAGGAGGGGACCCCTCATGAAGGTGGGTGAGGAACGCGAGGAGGAAATTTTTAAATTGATCCGCTCTGTCGGACCAAATGCCGTCATTCTACTATTCCATTTTTTTTAACTGATTTGGGTATTATTTTTTTCAGTACCATCGAGAGAGATGTACCTAGGATAAGTCGATTTCTTAATGCTGGGTTTAACAGGGTAAGTTGGATTTTTTATTTTTATTATTATTATTATTATTATTATTATTATTATTATTATTATTATTATTTGGCGCTCAGTGGTTACGGTGGTGAGGCTCTGCTGGTTAAGATGAGTTGACCGCTTACCCCGTCATTGCTCGTGCTAAAGGTTGACCTTTGGGGCACACTGAACACATCTTCCCCCCACCCCACATTGTAGGGAAATGAGCTTCCTGGCTGTTAATTATTATTATTATTATTATTATTATTATTATTATTATTATTATTTATGAAAGCTTGCGTGATTCTATTATCCAGTAAATTAATTTTTTTGGAGTCTGATCTTTCCCCCTTTTGAATTCATAGATTCATAGGGTATTTCACCCTCTGGACCCCTCTCGTTGGTACATTTTCGCAAAGGCTTGCTATACCTGGGACGTCGGGACATGGGTATTTTAAATCGGGACATGGGTATTTTAAATTCTGATGAAGAGGCTGACCATGTTCTTAACCTACATGTAAATTTTTGTGACCATTCATTTATTTATTTTATATTGAGAGGTCAGCCCTCTAATCCTGTGACCTCTACAACTTTGTGGCAGGAGTGTAGAATAGTATATATATACCTTACCTTACCTTACCTTACAACCTTACAAAGGTTCCGCGCGATGATTTCTCATTTCGCGAAGGTCAAGCTTGTCGCCCCTCCTCTCGAGTTGGCCTGGTGAAGTAGTGAGTTGGATTCTTGCGCTCTCCACCTCACATAGCCAGGTACGCCCGGCTCATCGGGGATTGTTCTGAGCCAGGCGTCTAGTCTTCTTTTGAAGATTTCCATTGCAACTCCCTTCGTGTTTCTTAGGTATTTGGGCAACTGATTAAACAGTTTTGGTCCTCTCACTACAAAACTATTTTCTTTCAGGGTTAAGGATGTTCCCTGTCTCGCCTTCAATTTGGGAATACGACACAGTCTACCGCTTCTACTTTCCATCGTTGTTTGGGAGTTATGGGATTCAGAGTAAGATTAGGGACTAGTTTCTCCATTATTTTCCAAGTGTAAATAATGGTGTATCTCTCTCTTCTCCTTTCCAGTGAATATAGGTCTAGTTCTCGTAACCTTTCCCAGTAATTTAGTTCTTTGCACCCATTGATCTTGGCTGTGAAGCTTCTTTGGATCCCCTCCTGCTGTCTAATGTCTTCTTTTTTATATGGGGAAGTTAGGACCGAGCAGTATTCTAATTTGGGTATGATCAGGGTTTTCAGTAGAGGAATCATTACATTCCTATCCCTTCGTTTAAAGGTTCTCAATATCTGACCCGTTATTCTCTTTGCTCTGTTTACTGCTATCTTATTTTGTGTTTCAAATTCGCATCATCTGTCATTACAACCCCTAAATCTTTTGCTCTGGAATTTCTCTGAATTTCCTGTCCATTTGGGGTATAATAAATATTCCATGCACTTTAAGTCTTCTCTTTTTCCGTACCGTAATAGCTGAAATTTCTCGGTGTTAAACTTCATATTGTTGTCTTCAGTCCACTTGTAGATTTTGTTTATGTCGGTTTGTAAAGATCCTATGTCTTCTGGGTTTCTTATTTTTCTACTGATCTTTGTGTCATCCGCAAAGGATGTTACTGTGCTGTCTCTGGTAACGTCCTCATCTATGTCAGTTAGCATGATTATGAATAGTAGTGGAGCTAATACTGTTCCTTGTGGTACTGAGCTGAGGACCTCTGATTCTGATGAAGATACTCCTTGTACTGTAACGACTTGCCTCCGCTCACTAAGGAAATTATATATCCATTTCCCTACTTTTCCTGCTATTCCCATATATTTCAGTTTATGTATTATGATTCCGTGGTCACACTTGTCGAACGCTTTAGCAAAGTCTGTGTATAGTACATCATAGTTTTCATTACTTTCAAGTGAATCAATAATGTTGTTGTAGTGTTCCATTAGTTGTGATAGGCATGATCTGCCTGATCGAAACCTGTGTTGGTTATCATTGAATTTTTTCTGAGTTTCCAAAAAGTCATAGATTTTCTGTCTAACTATTCTTTCAAATATTTTATTTATATATATATATATATATATATATATATATATATATATATATATATATATATATATATATATATATATATATATATATATATTAGGGTGGTCCAATCCATAGGGGGAAATTTCAAAATTGTCTTAGATAGTCTCCACAAGTGTTGTTTTTGTCCATTTAGTGTCCATATGGTCTGTGCAAAATTGCAGCGTGATTGGTGAATATTTAGAGGTCGCCCCACTCTGAATATATATATTATATAATGTACTTTTTCTTCCGTATGTCCGATGGCTCAAACTCGATCAATTCCAAAAGTTTGGCTTCTAGGGATGGCAACTGGAACTTTATCCACGTCAAGGCTCCCTACATGCCTTGACGCCCTCCTCTTGGGGCAATACCACCACATCAATCAAAAGCAAACCACCTCCGACAGTCTGAACCAGGCATGCCAGAGGGTGATTGAAGTCTGGACCCGAGCGCGGATCCCAACTCAACGGATCGACTCCTGTGTCCGTAAGCTTTCAAAGCTTTTAGATCGCTACAAAACACTCAAGAAGCACAGGACCAGGCAACGTGCCAGCGATAGAATGAATGAAGACATCTTCAAAGCGGACATCCAGGAACTGTTTGACATCGCAACCAGTGATGCCATGAGCACAATCGTCAACGTTGAGGACCGAAATTTCCTGTCCATGCAGCGCAAGGACGTCAATTCTTGCAGCATGGCTGGCATTGATAAGGAAACGACTACACAAGAGGACAGAAAGCGATCCAGAATGGAGAAGGAAGCCAAGAGGAAGGCAAGGCATGAAGCAACACAGAAAGATTTGGAAGAAGCAGGAGTGTCATCAATTGATCTTTCCTCTTCTTCTTCCTCCCTTTTTTCGCAAGACGACGACGACTATAGACCATCGGTTCCGATTCCTTCTTCGTCTGAAGCTCCGGCACCAAAGCGTCCCAAGAACAAGGTTACGAACATTTTTCAATCTCCAGAAGTCATTGGAGCAATGGATCGCACCAATCTTTCTGACCGGAATGCTGTTTTCGTAACTGGAGCTGTATTACAGGCCGCGGGGCATGATCTGTCTGGGATGACGTGCTCTCGGAGCTCTATTCATCGCTACAGAGAAAGTGGGCGAGAACAGGCAGCTCGAGAAGACCTAGAATCATTCTCTCTAGAAGACCCTGTCCTTCTCCATTGGGACGGAAAGCTTCTCCCCGGCATTGAAGGGAAGAAGACGAATGTGCATCGGATAGCAATCCTTATAACATTCAATGGACAGGAGAAGCTGCTTGGTGTCCCAAAGATGAAACAAGGAACTGGAGAAGCACAGGCCCAGGCATGCCTTCAAACTATGAAATTATGGAACGTGGAACAGCATGTGAGAGGTCTCGTCTTCGATACCACTGCGTCAAACACGGGTTTACATCGCGGAGCCTGTGCCAGGATTGAAGAAGCATTGGGTCACGAGCTAGTTTGGATCGGTTGTCGACATCATATACTTGAAGTCGTACTTGCTGATGTCTTTGCCTCAATATTTGGCTCAACAGGAAGTCCTGAAACAGGCCTTTTTAAGCGATTTCAAAGGAATGGCCATCTCTCTCCCACGAAGCATTTGTCTCAGCATCGGACAGCTTGTTCGAGAACCCTCAACTCCAAGAGATGAGAAAGAGATGCTCACTTACTTACCTAACGCTCTTCAGGCAAGCCAACCTCGTGACGACTACAAGGAGTTCCTTGAACTATCTTTGCTCTTCCTGGGGGGAAAGACTGGTGGTCAACTCTTTATCCGAGCTCCGGGTCCCATGCACCACGCGAGATGGATGGCGAAGGCGATTTATGCGCTCAAAATCTACCTCTTTCACTATCAATTCAAGCTCACAGCACGCGAAGAACGAAACGTGACTCAGCTGGCTTTATTTGTCAGTCTGATTTACGTCAAGTACTGGCATGAAGCGCCAATGGGGACACAAGCTCCTTTCAATGATCTCAAAATGCTGCATCTTCTGGAAAAATATCCACACGGAGGAGCTGCACAAGCGGCGAAGACAGCTCTAAGACGCCACCTGTGGTACTTGTCGGAGCATCTGATTGGACTGGCCTTCATCGATAATAGGATCGATCCTGATACCAAAAGGAGAATGGTTCAACACCTCCAACATCCCCAAAAGAATGGCTGCCCCCGACGAATCGACATGGCGGAAGCTGGTGTTGAAAATGATGTGGCATCCTTCGTCACGAAAAAGACATTGACCCTCTTTGATGCCTTGAAAGTTGGAGGTAAGGAGGAAGCGCGCCAGTTACTTCAAAAGATCCACGGGAATGGCCAAATGACAAGAACTACAGGGAACTTAGAGATCGCGCCTTAAAGATGAAAGTCGTCAATGATGCTGCCGAGCGAGGTATTGCTCTCGCACAACGCTACAATGACACTTTGACACGAAACGAGGACCAGAAGCAGTACCTCCTACAACTCGTAGCCGCCCACCGAAAACAGATACCAATACCATCCAAGGCGACTCTGATGCAGAAGAAATAATGAAGATACACCCATTATCATGTCCTATTGTCTTACTGTTTTCTTTCATATTCTTTGAGAACCAAAAAAAATTTAGTTATTCAGTTGTCTATATATTTTCCCAAATTTTCAAAAAGGGGGCAAGTGGGGCGACCCTAAATATTAACCGAATAACGTGAAACTTTGCATAAATACTGTCCACACCAAGAGGCATAAAAGCAACCTTGTGGAGAGAACTTAGTCGATGCTTTAACTTTTGGACCACCCTAATATATATATATAATTGGTTTGACCGCTTGTGGGATTAATTTCAACATAAAATTTTGTAAAGGTGCAAATTGTACTCGCTGATTGGACTGATTAACTCGCATGACCACCTACCCCCATCTGCTACTTTTTTTTAAAACAAAATCGTCAGTAAATCCTCTTTGTGAAGATTAGTTGTCTGGCTCAAATTGAAAGCCATTGCAATTGTGTGTATATATATATATATATATATATATATATATATATATATATATATATATATATATATATATATGAACACGTACGATTTTGAATAATGCAAAAAAATGTCCCTACCAGAATTTGAAACCACCACTTCTTGAGTAGGAGAATGCTCTACCACCACGCTACGACAGGGTAAAAGTTAGTACAATCTGGTAGATATTTCATTGCCCAAGGGAATACAACGCTTTCGCATCCAGAGGTGTTTTCCTCGAGTTTCTAAATGTAAAACTTAAATATAAGTTCAAATATAAAACCCTTTCGCTGACGGTGGCCCGTATGCGGTTCCAGAATTTGTACCATTACGAAATTCGCCGCAGCGATAGTACTCGGGTGGCTTAGCGAAAAAATCGTTACAAGAGTGACAAAAGCACCAAATATTTACAGTGAGTTTGTATGGGTATATGGATGAAAAAAATCCCATGCTCCAAAAAATCTGTCCATATTAAGGGTGTAAAATCCAAGATGGCCGCCGTGGACCCGTCAAAATCTGTAAATCGTCTTATTTTAACCACTAGACCAGATAAAAGCATGAATGAAAGGTCTTTTTATAGTTTTTCTGGTAAAAGGAATCCAATAAAATCATTATTTTTTAAATAAATTTTGAAGAAAAAAAGATTGAGGCTGTAACTGATTTAATATAGCTTAATATAGTTGTATTTTTGATACATTTCTTATATAATAGTCTAGGCATATAAGCCTTGTCATGACACACAATATCTCGTGATAAGTACGTGTAAATGTGATTTATATGTTCAAGAGTGACGATTTCCATTTATTTATTCATTCATTCATTCATTTATTTAAACAAGTATAAGGAAGCTGTAAACACCACGCATGGACGTAGCTAAGGCATTTTCTACTTGAATGACACGTTCATATGAACAACTGATTCCTAGTTTTGCCATCTGATCCACCAGTTTTTTGCTGCGAGTTTGGGTGTGTAGATTCATACCAATGTACAATGGCAATGGAGGCTCGCGGTCGAGTGTGTGACGTTGGTGTTTGGTATTGATGTCTACTCTTTTCTTGCAGTTGTGGACAATTAGCTGTGCCAATGTTAGACAGGCTTGTGAATCATCCACTGACGCTGACAAGTTTGGGCCATATAGAATAATTGAGAGCAGTAGTCGTGTACTGGGTACAAAATTTTGCTTCCTGGTATCCAGACTCAAAACTGCCTGAAAATTTTACACTCTCCTTAAAGATTTCTTTTCTGCATATTTTAGCAACTTTTGCAAACAATTTTGCTTCATCCTCATAATCGTGGAAGAGGAAAGCATCTTTGAGCAAATGTCGAATGCCTTCTGGAAATGCAAGAATTGTACTTTTGCCATCCATTTGCTCCTGTAGTCCGGAGTCTCTGAAGTGATTGAGTATTTGTTCTTTCAAGCGTGTTTTGTTGAAGGAAATGTCAAGACAGCTTGAACAGAAAGGTTCCTTCCACTGCTGATTTCTCCATGTATGTCACAAGCTCGATGAATGCCCTTGCTTTGGCCATTTTTACTTTTGCTGCAGCAGCTCTTTGCGATGGATTGTTTTGACTTTGGAAGGATCAGGAACGATTTCTGTATTTGGTCAAACAAGCCAGGTGATACTTGGCTTCATTTGCTACCAAATCACCACATAATACTTCTGAAAGTAATTTGGTATCTTGCATTTCTTTTGCCATTGACCGAATGTGATTATCAGCTTCAAAAGTGGCAAACTCGTGCAGAATAGGGCCGCCATCTTCACAAAAGATACAGATCCTTGTACCGTTCTCACTTGACTGGCGTTTGGTACGTCGCACACCACTTGAAGCCCCTGCCTCCTCATCTTGTGATTGCTTTCTCTTTCTCGTTTTCTCTCTCTCTAATTTTGATTTGTTGAACTTCTGATGACATGTTCGATGCCAAGACGCTTTATTCTCCATGAAGCATAGGAATCAGTTGTTCATATGAACGTATCATTCAAGTAGAAAATGCCTTAGCTACGTCCATGCATGCAGTGTTTTCTGTGCTTAAGCGTGCAGTGTTTACAGCTTCCTTGTACTTGTTTAAATGAATGAATGAATAAATAAATAAATAAATGGAAATCGTTACTCTTGAACATATAAATCACATTTACACGTACTTATCACAAGATATTATATGTCATGACAAGGCTTATATGCCTAGACTATGATATAAAAAGTGTATCGAAAATACAACTATATTAAGCTGTATTAAATCAATTACAGCCTCAATCTTTTTTTCTTCAAAATTTATTTAAAAAATAATGATTTTATTGCATTCCTCGTACCAGAAAAACTATAAAAAGACCTTTCATCCATGCTTTTATCTGGTCTAGTGGTTAAAATAAGACGATTTACAGATTTTGACGGATCCACGGTGGCCATCTTGGATTTTACACCCTTAATATGGACAGATTTTTTGGAGCATGGTATTTTTTTCATCCATATACCCATACAAACTCACCGTAAAAATTTGGCGCTTTTGTCACTCTTGTAACGATATCATCATTTTATAGCACTAAGCCACTTGACTTATAGGGTTAAAGATGTCTTTGAGGTTCCTTTTAACCGAGTCCTCCGTAATTCTCTCTCTCTCCGGGTATTAGCATGGTTTCCAGAGTGCCTTATACCAGTGGTTCCCAACCGGTTTTGGCTTATGGCCCCCTTAGGAACCTTATTTTTTCCTGTGGCCCCCATAAGCATTATTTTCAGTAGGTAATATGCAGATTAACTCTATTTTACAAAAACAAATATATATAAAGGATATTAAAACAACTATTTGTATTCAGGTACAATATTATTTGTCACATAGGACTATAAACATAAAAACTAAACAGTGGCTAACAAAAATTTGCAGTTATTTACTTATATTATGTATTAATTATAAAAAATATAATCAAAAGAAATACTGTACTTATAGCAATCTATTATAAATTAAAAAACTAGTAAAATTACTACAACTTCGCAATATTAGGGTAAACAAATAAGAGCTACTTACACACTACAGCGACGATCCACGTGGTAAACAGACTGTAAGGATTTCAACCTGAAGTATTTTTATCAAGTCAACAACGCTGCCAGGCGCATAACGATCAAGCGCACAATGGAGTGCGCCGCACAATAAGCTTGTAAGATGCAAAATATTTGTTTACAGATAAATTCAAATTCTATTATAAAATATCTAAAAAAAAGGAAAATATATGTATTAATAATTTTTTAAAATGTAATTCAACTACATAAATTAAAATTATCTATTGGCCTAACTAT
>JAJOZX010001639.1:830000-848364 GCA_023014485.1 Bathynomus jamesi | reverse complement strand
CACCCATGACCCAGAACACCTGGGCCGGAGGCACAAGGGAGTCAAAGGTCAGGAGCTGACGAGCGGACGGGGTAAGAGCACCATCCCGGCGCGACGAAAAGCGGAAGACCTTCGTGACCCCATGGGAGGCAAGATCCTCCTGCAACTCGCCAACCGGGATTGACAGCAGACGGGAAGCGAAAATGGTGCCCTGACAGCTATTTAGTTGCGGATGGGGGGGTCACAGAAACCCTGCAACTCAGAACATCTTGCAACTGTAGAAGGGACTCAGTTACCCCCGAAGAACGGGACTTCAAAAGAAGACCCATCCTTCAGAGGGCGGATATCATAACGGCAGGGAACCCCCACCGTTTTAAGACGCTGAAACACCCGTTCCGAGTTGCCCGGAAGGGAGCCAGCGGAAGGGCGGAGAACAAGGAACTTGTCCACCGGACAGAAATTAACAGCAAAGACAGGTCCATGTGTGACGGTAACCGAGAGTGGGCGAGAGAACGAGGGCCGCGAAGACCCCGCCCTACGGCCACCACGAGCCCGGCCACGAGAGCCAGACGCCGCAGAGGACGAGAGGGGGCCATACGGCTTTAAGGTCAATCCAGCGGAGGCAGAGGCCGCTGAACGACCAGAAGTAGAAGTCTTATCCAAATCCAAGGACGGGCCAGAGTCGTTAACAGGAGGGGATTGAGGTTTAGAAAGTATACCCGTAAACAATATAATTATAAGAAAGACAGCCTCGGACCCAAGGCAATGCACCAATCAGCCGCTGCATCCTTCAAGGCGCAGGCCCAACGTCCCGGGTAGCCCGCCCCCGAAACTGACTGTCGTTCTAAAAACAGCAGATTGGCTCTCCTGGAGTTTTGTCCGTTAAGGGCCTAGCAAAGACCCAATCCAGATGCAGCAGCGGTCCGGGCGCCCATACCATCCCCAGAGCACGGCTCAGCCACAGAGCGATGCCCCCCAGCGGGTGCACCCGATGACCCCAAGACTGCAAAAAACAAACAGAGGGGGGGATACTACAATTGACAGAGGCCCAAGACCGAGTCAAGACAAGAGAACTTCCGTAAGACACGGAAAAAAAGGGGGAGCAAAAACTAGGCAACTAGGTAACTCTTCGCCCACACCCCGCGAGGAGTTGAGGAAACCCCAACAATCCACGAGGTGTGCGAGTCCCCTCGGCCCAGCAAGCCGGAGTACCTAATCGAGGGGTATATATATATATATATATATACTGGTCAAAAAAAGAAACGCAATTAGCTTGCATATGGTGTAAAATTTAAGTTGTTAGTGGTATTATCACAGTTTCAAGATTATGGTTAAATGTTTGTTCAAATCTTTTAAAGCCACTTAGTGCATGTTTTTAAACCTGACTAATCCCGGCTAAGACGCCATTTTGTTACAAACAATAAACAGAGATTAAATTGAATGTATTCTTTATGAAGGCATGCATTTTTTCTTTGACTTCACAGAATACACACTGCCCGTTGAGAAAACCAAACTTTTTCCCGCGATTGAGGCATGCCACGACTCTCAGAGGTCAACAGAGGTCGTGCCTTGGGCATGTTGGATGCAGGCATGTCTGCTGTCCAAGTTGCACAACGAATGCATGTGCATCCCAGCACAATCTCTAGGCTTGTTAGACGGTACAATGCCACAGAAAGTGTTCAGGACCTGCCAAGACGTGGGCGACCTCGTGTGACGACCCAACGCCAGGATCGCCACATTGTACTGCAGCACCTGCGTCATCGGCAGCGGAATGCTCGTCAGACAGCCAGAGAGACACCTGGTATCCACAACAACAGAATTAGTGACCAGACCGTCAGAAACCGACTCCGTAATGCAGGACTCCGATCCCGCAGGCCTTACAGAGGTCCTTTTCTCACTGATGCAAGAAGGCAACGACGCCTGCAATGGGCCTATCAGCACCGTGACTGGACACAAAGAATGTGGAACCAAGTCCTCTTTTCTGACGGGTCTCGCTTCAGACTGTCCAATTCTGATGGCCGTGTCAGGGTATACAGACGACCAGAGGGAGCGATACTCAGATGCTGCAGTAGTGGAGCATGACAGATGGGGAGGACCAAGTGTCATGGTTTGGGCAGGAATTGCCTTTGCTTCAAGAACTGAGCTGGTGGTTGTTGATGGCGCTCTGACTGCCCAGCGCTACAGGGATGAGATTCTTCACCCACATGTTCTTCCATTCATGAGGCAACATCCAGAATTGGTGCTCCTGCAACAGGACAATGCCAGACCTCATGCAGCCAGGATAGTGCAGGCGTACCTGCAGGGACAACAGGTGCAGACCTTACCATGGCCAGCCTTCAGCCCAGACATGTCACCGATAGGGCACGCATGGGATGAACTTGAACGGCGAGTTCGCAGACGTCAGCATCAGCCGCAGAACATCAGGGAACTGACCAATGCAATTATTGAAGAGTGGAGGGCCATCCCTGTTGCTTTCCTGCAGAGACTGTTGAGGTCGATGAGGGCCAGACTCCAAGCCTGCATTGTTGCTAGGGGTGGCCATACGCGTTATTGACTGTTTGTTATGTTAAAGAATCATTTACTATATACTGAGTCCTCATGTTTATTAATAAATCTCAAAAATTGCGTTTTTTTTTGACCAGTAATATAATATATATATATATATATATATATATATATATATATATATATATATAGTGGGCCTAGTATTAGCCGAGTGAGGTGATGCTGATTAATTTAGTGTTAATGACTAATTGCTGTAATGATTGATTGTTAATGACAGGCTGGGTCAAGAATTTATGATGTCCTACGGTATCACCAGTTTGAAGGTGGCTAATGGAGTAGGCCTACTATAATTCCTTTTGAGTGATACGAATTGATTCGAGGTCACCAGCTTGGATTACACCCAAGCAAATATTAATGTTAGAAAAATTACCTTATGGTTTTGTGTTTAATCAAGAAAATAAATAATTTATTTGTTCACAGTGATTAACATGGCAATGAAGGTATTTATGGTGATTAACAGTTATATAACGGCATTTATAGTATGCTAAATATGACTGAAGATTAGCAAATGAGGAAATGGTTATAGAGATTAATTGTTAAGTAATACACTCGTTTATGGTAGGTTATTGGTATGCAAAATGGAACATGGAATAAATGATGCAGCCTAATAATGATTGAAAGAAATGCCCGTAAGTTGGTACACTGTAAATGGATTAGGCCTTCATTTAGGTAGGCTAGAGTTATGCATAAATGGAACATTGAATGGGCCTAGTGATGATATAAAGAATGCACGTGCGTTTAGTACACAGTAAGTGGATTCGGCCGTCAATAATGAAATGCTTAAATAAATCACATAAATGGATGCAAAGTATTTATGGATTACATGAATGAACATAATAGCAGGATGGTACACGATTACGGTATTGGAATGATACTTGAACTGGGCACAGGCCTACTGCGGACTGCGGGGAAACACTTATGGAAAGGCTTATTGAAACTCTTATGGAAACACTTTGGGAGCATAGCCTAATGTAGGCTTCACGAGAGTTACTTAGAAAACATGCACTTAGCTTACCGAGATGTCGAATATCTCTGGTGAAGAAGTGTTGAAGGTGGACCTATTACTGTAGGCCCGAGGTGATGTTGACCGTCCTATTGAAGTTTGTTGCACGGTGAGGCTGACCTTGTAGTGGTGTAGGCCCGTGGTGACAGTGAAACTATTCGTGGGCCTATTGACTTGTTGAAACGGCGCCGAACGACTTGAGGTGAAGGACGAGTTAAACGAGGGGCAGAAAAATGTCTCGAGGATTGATTCGCTCCGCGCATCATTGAGAGGCCGCTTGAAGGGTGGCGACCGGCTGAGATCGAAACGACGCTGGGTTCCGAAGAAGTGCTTCTGTAGGCTAACGGCGGAAGGTCTTGCTTGACGATAGATCGGAAGCTTTGAAGGAACAGCAGGCCGTTCTCCGGCGAAAGCCGGAGAGCGGGTGACGAAGGTTACAAACAAGACGAGGAAATGACAAGCGAAAAGTGAGAGGGAGCGAGTGAGAAAGTATATCAGTGGACCCTCGCTTATATAACCTCTGAGACGCAGAGTTTCGCGTCATTTCTGAGACACCTCCTGAGCGTCCTGTAGTTGCTAAGGGCTTGCTTTCGCGGGCCTTTTGGGAAAAAACAGACGTCTTCATTGTTTCTGATTCCTTAGCCACGTGTGTCTTCTAAGAATGTTTGAGAATGGCGTTGAAGAAAGAATTTGTTTGTCTACTTGTTCGTCTATTTCTTGTCGGTTCTCTCTCTCTCTCTCTCTCTCTCTATATATATATATATATATATATATATATATATACACACACACACACCCCTCGGTGTTTGTTAATGTATGAATGAATTTTCCAAGAGGGTATGATAATGTACTCCTGGATAGGAAGAACCGTCACAATGTCTTGCCCAGCCGTGACCACAGAGAACGCCGAATTCTTTTTTCATTCAAGTTACTTTTGTAGCCGCGTCTTCGGTTAACTTCGATAACGATAATCCGTTAACCCCAATTTTTAACTCCGATAATTTTACTACAAAGTTAACGGAAGTTAACGATAATCCGTTAACGATAACTATTTCTTTACTAACATTTAAAAAAATCAAGGAAAAAAGCTTTAAAAACCCATAGAAGATGTTTATTTATGCAAAATCCAACAATAAATAGGTATTTAACTATTTTTATCAAGTTTTGCAACTTTTTTGCTTAACTTTTTTTTTATTTTTAATAAAAAATGTACTGATTACATGTTTTGAAACCCTTGTCACCACTAACCATTAACTAAATTTTAATTTACCAGAGAATTATTATGGCGGGAACTGAAAGGTAAAATTAAATTTTAGGCACATTTATTAAAGACTGACACAATGTGCTGGTTGCCCTTCAGAAAGACCAACTTCTCAAAGTTAGGCCCAACTGCCAGTCTTGACCTCTTGGGCCTCAGGATGTCCTTGCCGAGAGAGGAGAGCCGTTCCACTGCGGCAGAGGACGGAATTGGCAGACAAGTTATGGCGGTTTGAATTCATTCGCGGAGCGGTGATCTTCCGTGAATGACTCCTCGCAGTTAACGTGTTAACGGACTTTAACAGACTAAATATCGAGTTATCGGAAGTTAACTGGTCCGATAACGATAAATGGAAATTAACTTCCGTTAATAGTCCGTTAAAAAAAGTTAACTTCGTTAATTAACTGTTATCGGATTAACGAAACAAATGAAAAAATGAGGTAACGGGAGGTGCCCCCTTGGGGCATTGGTTTCTGCGCGTATGTAGAAGAATTTGAATGAGTGAGGCCCATGGTGTAATGGTTATCATATCTGACCGGCAATCGGAAGATCCCGGGTGGTTACCTCATTTTTTCATTTGTTTCGTTCTCTCTCTCTCATATCTTGCGCGGCATATGTCCTATACAAGCGTCGTTCTTTACGTTAATTATACTGCGTGTTTGCAGTTAAAATGTATATAATGTTACGGCATGCGGGAGGTGCCCCCTTGGGGCATTGGTTTCTGCGCGTATGTAGAAGAATTACGGCATTTGAATGAGTGAGGCCCATGGTGTAATGGTTATCATATCTGACCGGCAATCGGAAGATCCCGGGTTCGATTCCCGGGTGGTTACCTCATTTTTTCATGTTTCGTTCTCTCTCTCATCTTGCGCGGAATATCTCCTATACAAGCGTCGTCGTTCTTTACGTTTATATATATATATATATATATATATATATATTCCTTTAAAAAAGAATTTAAAGTGTATATATATATAATATATATATATATAAAGTAGGAAACGGATGGCATAATGGAAACAGACAGTTATGGTATAGATATAGAAATAAAAAATTTCAAGTGGTATAGTTAAAGATATTTGTTCCGGCAGCCATCCCTGGTAGGAATTAAAATGACGCAAACAATTAATAATTTAAATTAAAACCAATTTACTTTTCGGTCGTGAGAAAGAGGAAACGCATCCGCTCAGCCTTTGTCCACAAACCACCACCACAATTACTCATATAGATTAAAAATTAAGCGCTAATGCGAGCAAAATGGGATAAATACAAAAGGTGGAGATTATACAAGAGCCTCTCATTACACATTGAAGGTCAAGCGCAAAATAATAGGAACTCGTATATTGCACTCGTACTCGACTATTTCAATGTTGAATCTTAAATCTGAATATTATAAAATCCGTGTCCAGATTCATTCCCGGATTTTAAAATTCAAAATTCGAGGACGATAGATGGATATGTACGACCGCCTACTAATACGAAGAAATTACGGTCGTCAGAACACGGTAATTTAAGAAAAATGCGTTTCAGTCCTCGCTTGTGAACTATTTATCACAGCTGAACAGAGCCCAGAAAATGATTCAAGATCAGGTCAAGCTGAAGGTCTTTTTGCCGTGCAAGAATTTAGCCACCAACGGTTTAGCAATAACATCAGTCGCTTTTTGGCTGGTGAAGATATTAAAATGTGGTCGATTGTTCATGAGAGAAAAGTGAACAAGTTCCCTTCAAAATTGTTGTTGGAACCATTATTCTGTTTTAGTACCAACGCTTATTTTGTCGAACGAGGAAGAGTTTTACCTATTTAAACGTAATTAAATGTTAATTTCTCGTTGTAAATTATAATTATATTTTGAATATTTAATAGAAAAATGAACGCACAAGTATCAATTATGTTTTTCTTAACTTTCATATTTTTACAAATTTTCATTGTTCTTTTATGGAGGTACTCTTATCAAGTTATGATTAAGCTTCTTCTAGGTTTAGACCATTAACAGAGGTTTAAAGTACAGTAATTGAAATAAAAGATTTTTTTATTTTATTAAAACAAAAACAATAAAAATATCAAACAATATACAAATATTTTATATACAAAAAATTCCACCCAAGTTCGTCAAGATAAAGTTGGCGAGGTTTTGGACAAATATGAACTCTTAAGGGCCTCCCTTTCTTCCGGAGGAGGTAATAGGGGGCGAATCCCCTTTCGTCGACGGTCGGATTGTACAGAATCCTGAAAGCAAAGAAAACTTTTATCATCAGTGATCAACAGACTTAACACCTCTCGCAGCGAGTATCATAAATACTAAAAACTACAGTAATTGATCCAACGTCTGCAAATATGAATAGAGTCTACATAGAAACTCTTAAGTTTAATGGGCAATCACAAATGTCCAACAACATATTCAAGAAATTTCAGTGAGGTAATGTTGGGTTACTTTGATCAATCGGGGTGAGGTGGTGTGTCACTATAGTGTAGTGTTGGTTTATAGTAGTTCCGTATGAATCCTCTTTCAACATGAATATAAATTAAGGCGTTTCATGGTGGCTACTAAAAACATTTAATTTCCTGAATATTCCTGGGTTTCTAGGATAGGGGCGCGGGCACACAAACACGCATACATACTACATTATATATATATATAAAAATGATGTACTGATTCAAAAATTTTGCCGATGCCGATTCTTTGCCTATATTTTAAAAAGTCAATTCACTTCAGAAATTTTACTAATCTAATGTGAAAACTTACAATTTTCATATTTTTACATTTTAAATTCTTTTAAGTGCTTTTCCTTACCTCACTCCACAATATACAGCACCAGAATTTGTTACTCATATACCATAGCTAAAATGATGTTAAAAGGTTTTATTACTGAGTAAAATGATAAATTAGTTTTATTTTAGTTTCATAAATTGAATATCAATATTTAAAGTATTTGTTTTTCTTTATGTTGAAAATGTTCAATAAAAATAATGTCAACTACAAAATTTTTTTTCACTAAAATGTCAAGTCCCTGGTGGCCAATTTGAATAAAACAAATGGATATATAATTTGGGTTTATAAAATTATTAAAATACTTAAAATAAAGTCAACATAATCAGATGGTTTAATATATAAATTTTAAAGCAGAATTTAATACAGAATTATTAATAATATAGGAGGGCCTAGAGTAGATTACAATAGTTTATAATATTTAAAGATTAGTTAGAGAAAATGTAAATTTATGGGCAACTTAACTTATTAACTTTGCCTTATTCGTGAATATAAAATATTTTTATATAATTACACTTTGAAATGAATATAAATGATTATAAATAGTGTTTTTGTCTGTTCAATTTTCTATAAATCTAATTTTATTTTGTAATGAAAATTTTAAAATTTCAAATAATCAGCGACAGAATCAGCTAAATTTGGCTGATGCTCCCAAAATAGCCGATTCTGCCGATGCAGATTAATCAGTACACCACTAATATATATATATATATATTAATATATATTATTCACTGTTCAAGCCACGTGTGTTAATAAATTAGGGGCAAAAAAAAAAGTTTTACGTTTAAAAAATGTGTATTAATAAATGAAAGTACAGGGTATCCCATAAGTCCGGCATCATAGGAGACATTCATATTTTTCTATTTCTACAAACCATAATTCATATATTTCTCTTTCTACAGGCCATAATGTCTGTGAGCAAGGAAGAACAAATCCAGAGAATTCTACTCATAGATTTTTATCTCTGGGGCCACTTGAAAGCACTGGTATACGCAGAAAAAAATTAGGTGTGTTGAACATTTGCGGCAGCGCATTATTGGGGCATGTAACACCATTACTCCTGACATCATTCACCGTGTGCTTGCTGACTGGGTATCACGTCTGAATTTGTGTGTTGAAAACAATGTTGGACATATTGCACATTCTGTAAATAAAAGCTTTTGTTTTGCCTTTTTTTATTATTTTTCCTATGATGCCGGACTTATGGGACACCCTGTACTGTAGTTTGATGAAAGGCTTAATTATTTCATACACACTACTGCTCTGCCCACATTTTTTCTATGCAGGAAGGAAGTGCCAAGGGGCAAAATGCCCGCAAAATATGCCCCCAAAAAACACACACACAGACAGAAGGAGAGAACCGAAATCAAGATCCAGATTGTTTTTTGAGATGCTGGGACACACTGCATTTGAAAGATTGGAGTTCATAGACAATGGTAAGATGGACTGAGGAAGATTGTTTCAGAGTTGACTGGTTGAATAGATGAAAGCTTGAGAATATTGATTAATCCTTGCCTTAGAGAGTTGGACAGAAAAGGAATGTGTGTGTCAAATATCTGGTACTGCGGGTTCTCCTTAAAGGAGGAGGGATACAGTTAGAGTTCAAAAGAGCAGTGGTGTGTACTGTATATACAGGGTGGCGCAAAAGTCGCGCATCATAGGAATTTTCAGTGTTGACTATTTTTTTTTCTTCTAGGTAGGGGATGGCTGCGAAATTAACAATAGACGAGAGGGTGAGCTTGGTTTTAATATATGGAATACCAGGTATAACAAATTGGTGAATCGGTACAGACTTTAAATTATTATATTCAACACTGAAAATTCCTATAATGCGCGACTTTTGCACCACCCTATATATATATATATACCCACAAAGAAAAGGAAAAACGATTCCAAGGCCTTTCGTGTATTCAACAGTACTGTACACCTCTTAAGGAAATTTTCACTGAAGTGTACTTTTGAATACACAAACTTTAAATTGCTTTTTCCTGTGAGTGTGCATCATTTATTAATTTCATGTTTAATCATGAAATTCATCTATATATATATATATATATATATATATATATATATATATATATATATATAATATACAGGGTGGGCCGTAAGTTTCCATACATAGGAAAAATAAACATTTTTTTATGGAGTAGTGAAATTGCAATCAAAGGGTACACCACCCATAGATGTGACAGAGAAGACCGTCTAAATGGTGGTGTCCTGATGTACATCCCTGAAAACATTCAAAGTGAACTGCTCATGGCATACTCAAATGGAGCCTGTGAACTCCTAATCATCATGCTCAGCATAAATAAAGAAGACATAATACTAGTGAATATCTATAGCCCCCCAGATAGCTCCCATCTAGAGCTCACTGAAGTTCTGGAAAAAATCAGGCAATGCCCAGCTATTGTAGACTCAACAAGAGACTTAATCATTACAGGAGACTTTAATCTCCCAAATTGCACCTGGAACCAATATGGTGGTATGAAATCAGGGACAAAAAGGTCCAAATCAAAACACCTGAATGAGTTTATGGAAAAACTGCTCCTAGTACAACATGTCCACTGCCCAACTAGAAAAAATAATATCCTAGATTTAGTGCTGACAAATAATGCAACTACAATTGACCACATTGTTATAACACCAACTATACACTCCGACCACAATGTCATGCACATATTCACAAACTTGTCCCTCCACAAATGTAAGCAAGACCCATGCCAAACGAACTTGCCATACTCTGACCTAAACCTGCACAAGTCAGACTGGACATCAATAAATAACTGTCTGGGAGAAATAAACTGGGAAGATGAATTAGAAAACCTAAAGCCAGAAGAATGCTGGAGTAGAATACAATACCTGCTGTCATCAGCATTATACAAACACACACCAAAGAAAAACGATAGTGCACAGAAGCACCGGACAAAAGAGCACAGATACAGAAGGACACTTATGAGAAAGAGAACAAAGCTATCTAAACAACTGACAAAGCAATTAAGTGATACAAGACATAGTAACATCCGGAATCAGATACTGATGTTAGAACTTAAAATAAAGGAGTCAACCATAAGAGAGAATATTGATAATGAACACAAAGCTATTGGCACTATAAAGGAAAATAGCAAATTCTTCTTTAGCTATGCTAAACGCAAAGCAGTTATCAAAGCGAGCATTGGCCCATTGCTTGCTAAAGATGGACTAACTCTCACATCTAATACACAGGAAATGGCAAACATTTTACAATCTCAATATGCTTTAAGCTGGAGTACCCCTGTAGTAGCAAAGAAAATAAAAACTACAGCATTTTTTGATAGAGAAGAAAATGACCAAGACAGACCATTATTGGAAGATATACAAATAACCACTAGAGATATACAACAGGCAATAACAGAGCTACCGGGGAGTTCAGCCCCTGGTCCAGATGGAATTGGAGCCAAGATTCTTAAGGAATGCAAACATACTTTATCTCTGCCTTTGAAAATCCTGTGGAGATCCTCACTAGACACCAGTAGAATACCATCAATCATGAAACAAGCAAATATTACCCCAATCTACAAAGGAGGCAAAAGAAAGGAAGCCAAGAACTATAGACCCATATCTTTGACTTCCCATATTATTAAAATATTTGAGAAAGTCCTGAAAAGGCACATTGTCAGTTTTATAGAAAATGAACATCTCTTAGAAGACTTTCAACATGGCTTCAGACACAAGAGATCCTGCCTTACTGAACTTATAGACCATTGCAATATAATCCTACAATACTTGGGAGAAAACCACAATGTTGATGTCATCTATCTAGACTTTGCAAAAGCTTTTGACAAGGTTGACCATGGTATATTATTCCATAAACTAAAAGAACTTGGTATTTGTGGAAAAGTAGGAAAATGGATCCATGCTTTTCTCTCTGACAGAAAACAAATAACAACTGTAAATGGAGCAAGATCTATAGAAAAAGAAGTGATTAGTGGAGTGCCGCAAGGCACAGTACTAGGACCAATTCTATTCATTATAATGCTAAACAATATAAACTGTAACCTAGGAAGCTCTCTCCTGTCATTCGCAGATGATACCAGAATACTAAGACCAATTACAGAAAAAGAAGACTGTGTAGAGCTACAAAAAGATCTACAAACTATATATGCATGGGCAGATGCAAACAATATGGCCTTCAATGAAGACAAATTTGAACTAATTAAGTATGGACCAAATAAATACCTGAAAGAACAATTCAACTACACTGGACCCACAGGAAAAGATATTGCACAAACTGATCATGTCAGGGATCTAGGGATTATATTATCTGAAGATGCAACATTCAACAGGCACATTGACAAAGTAACCTCATCATGCAAACAACTAATAGGATATATACTGAGGACATTCAGAACTAGGGACAGTATGACCATGCTTACCCTGTGGAAATCACTTGTCCTTCCACGCATTGACTACTGCTCTCAATTATGGTTTCCCCACAAACAGAATGAATTGCAAAAATTGAGGGCCTACAAAGAACCTTTACCTCGTACATTAAACAACCTGATGGGCAACAGGTGAGTAAAAACAAATTAAACTATTGGGATAGGCTTAGAGGCCTCAACCTTTATTCCATAGAGAGAAGGTTTGAGAGATACATCCTAATCTACACCTGGAAAATTCTAGAAGGGCTTTTAGTTGCCCCCAATACTGAACCAATTGTGCTCACCTTAACAAGAACTGGCAGAATGTGTAAAAAATATCACCTCCCACCAAACAGTCTGAGAAGGATTCAAACCCTTCAATATAATAGTATCTCTAGGCAGGGTTCTCGCCTGTTTAACTCCTTGCCTCAGTACCTTAGAGATATAAGTGCAGTCCCAGTAGATACTTTTAAAAAACACTTGGACATGTTTTTAGCCAACATACCCGACCAACCCACAGTGTCAGGGTATTCCTCTGCCAGACCAGCCCCCACAAATTCAATAGGGGACCAAATCGTATGGCAGGAGCGAGAGAAAAGAAGGGTGGCGACCCCGTCGTGGCCCCGCCTCAGGAGGCGCTGAGTGGACTTCGTGGGAGCAGCGCACCCTTGAGGCAGAAGCGCTTTAAGGTAAATTTAAGGTAAGGTAAGGTAACCATTTTTATTTATATAATATGCTCTACATGGTTGCCATTGTTTTGAAAACACATTTCAATACGTGTTCCCCACTGTTGATGAACACGCATTAGCACAGTTGACGTTATGCTTGTAATGGCGTTGGTGATACGTTCCTTTAGATGATTTATGTCTCGTATCTTTTCCTGATACACCATGGCCTTCAAGTGCCCCCAAAGATAGAAATCAAGGGGGGTGAGATCTGGGGATCTGGGAGACCACTCCACAGGACCACGCCGACCAATCCAAGCATCCGGAAACTGCTGATCCAAATACCGACGCACGTGAAGACCATAATGAGGTGGAGCTCCATCTTGCTGGAAGTAAACTGGGAAGTTACCTTCCTCGTTTAGCAGGGATGGGAAAATCTCTTCTTGCAACATGTTAAGATACCTTTCGGCATTAAGATTTCCACTGACAAAAATTGGTCCAATAATTCTGTCACCCCATATCCCGGCCCACACCATCACTTTACCGGCACCTTGCATCTTCGTCGGACTCAGCCAGTTAGGGTTAGCATTACTCCAATAACGTATGTTTTGCCGATTAACCTCTCCATTGACGTAAAAATTTGCTTCATCAGTAAACAAGATCTTACAAACGCATATTCTTAGGGTATCTGAAACATAAAAACAAACGTTTAAATTTTCCTATGTATGGAAACTTACGGCCCACCCTGTATATATATATGAATAGAAACGACATAAGTATTAAGGAACGTTTCTGCACACGAGGAGGAGAGATAACGAATAAATGAAAAATGAGGCGAACCGCCTGGGAATCGAACCCAGGGCCTTCCAATTGCCGGTTGGACGCGCTACCATTATGCTACGGACCTCGATTAATCACAAATCGAAATTCTCCCACATAGGGCAGAAACCAATGCCCTGAGAGGGCACCCTCGCAAATCGTGAATATGCGCATATAACTGCAATGACCACGCAGTATATAAATGAATAGAAACGACATAAGTATTAAGGAACGTTTCTGCACACGAGGAGGAGAGATAACGAATAAATGAAAAATGAGGCGAACCGCCTGGGAATCGAACCCAGGGCCTTCCAATTGCCGGTTGGACGCGCTACCATTATGCTACGGACCTCGATTAATCACAAATCGAAATTCTCCCACATAGGGCAGAAACCAATGCCCTGGGAGGGCACCCTCGCAAATCGTGAATATGCGCATATAACTGCAATGACCACGCAGTATATAAATAGAAACGACATAAGTATTAAGGAACGTTTCTGCACACGAGGAGGAGAGATAACGAATAAATGAAAAATGAGGCGAACCGCCTGGGAATTGGTTTCTGCCCTATGTGGGAGAATTTCGATTTGTGATTAATCGAGGTCCGTAGCATAATGGTAGCGCGTCCAACCGGCAATTGGAAGGCCCTGGGTTCGATTCCCAGGCGGTTCGCCTCATTTTTCATTTATTCGTTATCTCTCCTCCTCGTGTGCAGAAACGTTCCTTAATACTTATGTCGTTTCTATTCATTTATATACTGCGTGGTCATTGCAGTTATATGCGCATATTCACGATTTGCGAGGGTGCCCTCTCAGGGCATTGGTTTCTGCCCTATGTGGGAGAATTTCGATTTGTGATTAATCGAGGACCGTAGCATAATGGTAGCGCGTCCAACCGGCAAATGGAAGGCCCTGGGTTCGATTCCCAGGCGGTTCGCCTCATTTTTCATTTATTCGTTATCCCTCCTCCTCGTGTGCAGAAACGTTCCTTAATACTTATGTCGTTTCTATTCATTTATATACTGCGTGGTCATTGCAGTTATATGCATATATATATATATATATATATATATATATATATATATATATATATATATATATTTTTTTTGTATTGGGGCGTTTACCGCCACTTCCCGCTATATGGTAGCGGATATCATGGCGAGGCGGAATACGAGAAAGAGAAACGGAGACGGAGAAAAGGCACTAGAAAAGGGAGAACAGCGGACTACAGGTGAGAAGTCACCTAAAGCTCAGATAGGATGCGAGATTGGGAGAGGAAGAGGAAGAGACGGTCAAGCGAGAAGAGAGGGCTCTCAGCGAGCATAAGGCGTAAACGTTCGGGGAGGGGGAAATCAGAAAGGAACGGGAAGGCGCGACGACGTACTGACGACAGGGTGGGGCATTCCACAAGGATGTGAGAGACGGTGAGGGGCGACTGGCAGGAGGCGCAACGAGGAGCCTCCTGCCGGAACATAAGATAGCCGTGCGTGAGGCGCGTATGGCCGATGCGAAGCCGCGCAAGGACGACCTCTTTGTGTCTGGAGCGGTGGAAAGAGGACACCCAATATGACAGACGGGGGCGGATGGACCAGAGTTTATTTCCGGTGGCATCGTCCCAGGACTGTTGCCACATGCGGTCGTAAAAGGAACGAAAGACCTGCACATAGTCTGAGAAGGGGAGCGGGCGGGGGAGGGGAGGCAGCGAGGCGGCGGACCGGGCTATGCGGTCCGCCGCCTCATTACCGGAAACACCAACATGGGCGGGAACCCAGCAGAAGGTGACCCGGATCCGGTGAACGGTGTGCAGGACATGGTACTCCTGTTGAATAAGGCGTACGAGGGGGTCCGGGGAATCATAGCGCTCGAGCGCCTGAAGGGCGCTCAGCGAGTCCGAAAAAATGGTACAGGAGACCGCGAACAACCCGATACCAGACGGAGGGCTTCCAGAAGGGCAAAGAGCTCCGCGGAAAAGATGGAGGCCTGAACCGGCAGGGGGATACCCCGGGAGGTAGGTGACAATGACGGAGAGAAGACGGCGGCCGCGACACCTGCAGGGGAGCGCGAGCCGTCGGTGTAGACGGGAACGTCGTCCGAATGGACGGGAAGATGGGCCAGAAAAGAAGACCGGAGGACGGCAGGAAGAGACTCCTTACGCAGGCCACGGAGCGCCTGGCAACGGCAGATAGGGGTGGTCCGCCAGGGGGGCGACAGATCGAAGGAGAACGGCAGAATAGAGGGTGGGGGGATCCCCAGGGACGAGAAAATCTCGGCCAGAGAGGCAGCGAAATGCCACGTGTCAGGCCGGGGTAGCGCCTGGGAGATCGCGGAGAAGAGTAGGGACTCGGGAGGCGGCAGATGCGAAGGTAACACTTCGCCATGAGAAGGCCCCGGCGAAGGGGCAGGGGGGGGTGTCCACAGTCCACCTGAAGACTAGCGACAGGGGACGAGCGGAAGGCACCCGACGCCAGGCGAAGGCCACGGTGGAGAAGAGGATCCAGCATACGGAGTGCCGGAGAGGAGGCGGAGCTGTAGACCACACAGCCGTAGTCGACACGGGATTGCACCAGGGAGGTGTACAGGCGCAGCAGAGTACGCCTGTCCGCCCCCCAGGTCGTGTGGGACAGATGACCCAAAAGGGAGAGGGTGCGGCGAGATGTTTGCCGCAACCGCCTAAGGTGTGGAACCCAACCGAAAAATCCGTCGAGGGTCATACCCAGGAATCTAACGGATGGGACGAGGGGAAGAGGAGTGCCGGCAAGGGTAAGGGCGAAGGTATGCGACAGACGGAGGCGCCGAGGACGGAAAAGCATACTGGAAGACTTAGAGGGTGAGAAAGCATAGCCAACCGAGGACGCCCAGCGAACCACCGCGTTGATGGCTAGCTGGAGCCGACGTTCAGCCAAAGACGGGAGGCGGCCAGAGCAATAGATAGCCAGGTCATCGGCATAGAGGGAGCTACGAACGGATGTAGGCAGGACCGTAGCGACTGTGTTCATCACGAGTGAGAAACACAAGACGCTAAGGACACTACCCTGAGGGACACCCTCCTCCAACGGAAAGCGGTCAGAGAGGGCAGAACCGATGCGGACGCGGAAAGAACGGGCGGACAAGAAGTTATAAATAAAGGAAGGGAGAAAGCCTACGAAACCCAGGGAGCGTAAGCAGTCGAAGACCGCGCTCCGCCGGGTAGTATCGTAGGCCTTCTGGAGGTCGAAAAAGACGGCGAGTACAAATTGACGCCGGGAGAAAGCCTCCTGCACGTCATGGCTAAGGAGAGGAGGGGGTCGGTGGTAGACCGGAAGCGCCGGAAACCAGCCTGGGTAGCAGGGTACTGGTCACTCGCCTCCAAGGTAAAGGACAGCCGCGAGGCGACCATCGCCTCCATCACCTTGCAGGCACAGCATGTTAGGGAAATGGGGCGATAGTTCGACGGGAGTGAGGGGTCTTTATCGGGCTTCGGGATGGGGACGACGATGGACTCACGCCATCGGTCCGGAAATGAACCCTCCAACCAAATCCGGTTATAGAGGTCCAGTAGAAAGCTGAGAGCAGAGGGGTGGAGGCCGTAAAAGTCATAGGGGATATTATCGGGGCCGGGGCGGAGGAGCGTCGGGGGCGGAGGGCCTCCCGAAGCTCTGTCATGTGGAAGAGGTGATTATAGGGGTCATCCCTATGAGGTGGAAATTCCGGTGGGTCGCGGCGGGAGTGGGGGAATCGGAACTGGAGATGGCTGCGAAGTG
Organism: Bathynomus jamesi; assembly: GCA_023014485.1. Lineage (NCBI taxonomy): Eukaryota > Metazoa > Arthropoda > Malacostraca > Isopoda > Cirolanidae > Bathynomus > Bathynomus jamesi. Next base: position 831,171 of record JAJOZX010001639.1, on the reverse strand, counting down.
CGCCGCGAGTGCGTTCGCGACGGCCTCCGGATCGGACACGAACTCGTCGTCCCCGACCCGAAGCACCGGGGGTCGAGGGGGGACACGGGTCCCCTCAAAGCTACGCACCTTGCGCCAAACAGTCGAGGGGGCAGTCGAGGAGGAGATCCCGGACACGTAACTCCGCCAGGAGGTACGCCGGGCCAGTTTCAGGACCCGACGGGCCACTGCCTTCAGGCGCTGAAATTCTATCTTGTGCTCCAGCTGGCGGGTCCGGTAGAAGCGGCGGCCGGCACGGCGCCGCTCCTGAACGGCATGGGAGCACTCTGGGGTCCACCATGGGACGCTTCGCGGCCTGGGGGAGCCAGAGGTACGGGGGATGCAACTGGCGGCAGCCGAGAGGATCTTACTCTCGAGGAAGGCGAGGGCCTCATGACGGAGGGAAAGGCAGGAATTGATGGCGAGATCGCCGTGCCCCTCGCGTATGAGGCCCAGTCTGCTCGGGCGAACAGCCAGCGACAGAGGTGGGGGGGAGGAGACGGGTCGGGGTAAGACACACTGGGAAATGGTCACTGCCGGAAGAATCCGGCAGGACCTCCCAGGTGAACTCCGTCACGATTTCGAGGGAAACCAGGGAAAGGTCGATACAGGTGAAACTGTCATGGGCCGAGTGAAGGCAGGTTGGGGAGCCATCGTTCAGAAAGGTGAACTCGAGCTCGTCCATAAGGGAGAGAAGGGTCCCGGAGAGAAAGGTGGAGCAAACGTCCCCCCAGGCCGGGTCCCGACTGTTGAAGTCCCCGAGAATCAGAAAGGGCGGGGAAGCTGAGAATTAGGTCACGGAGAGAATCGGGTGGAGGGCGTACGTTAGGGGAGAGGTAAAGAGAGCAGACCGTGAGCTGGCGCCCAAAAAAAAAAAAGGCGCACGGCCACAGCTTGCAGGACTGTACGGAGCGGGAGGGGGCGGAAAGGGACGGAGCGGTGCACGAAGACCGCGGCGCCCCCCCCCCGCCCCATCGAGAGGCGGGGAAGGGAGCCCGCAGTAACCGGACACTCGAGGGAGGGAACGGGATCCCAGAATCGTCTCCTGAAGGCAGAAACACGCCGGACACCTGGAGGCCAGGAGAGAGGAGAGACTCTCGAGGCCTACCAGGAGCCCGCGGATGTTCCACTGCAGGAGCGAGGTATAGGGAGG